>JAXIVH010001140.1:7500-31299 GCA_036785325.1 Urophycis tenuis
CGTGCGCTTCCTCTTCCTGGTGGGGGGGTTCGCCGAGTCGCCCATGCTGCAGAGAGCGGTCCAGAACGCCGTGGGCCGCACCTGCCGCATCATCATCCCCCAGGACGTGGGCCTGACCATCCTGAAGGGCGCCGTGCTCTTCGGCCTGGACCCCACTGTGGTGAGAGACCCCGCAAAGACTCGACCCCACTGTGGGGTGAGACCCCGCAAAGACTCGACCCCACTGTGGTGAGAGACCCCGCGAGACATGACCCCGTCGTGGGGAGAGACCCCGCGAGACTTGATCCCACCGTGGGGAGAGACCCCGCGAGACTCGACCCCACCGTGGTGGGAGAACCCATGACCGGGGTGGGGGTGCGCTCCACCAGATGAACGCTAACGTGGAGCATTATGGGAAAAGTTTTAAAACACTTTTTTCCACCTGAAGCCTACGTCCTATTAGTGAGCCAATCACTTGAAGGCATAAGCATGAAAGCGAACAAACAGAAAGTGAGCTAACCGTTTACTAAACGGTTAGCATGTTATTGGATAACAACATGTTAAGAGTTGGGTAAACTGTCAGCACGTCATTGGATAATATTATGCTAACACTTGAGTAAATGGTTGGCATGTTATTTGATAATAACATGCCATCAGTAAACAAACACAACTGTTAGAATGTTATTATCCAATAGCATGCTGACCGTTTAGTAAACTGTTAGCATGTCATTGCATAATAAAATGCTAGCCATTGAGTAATCTGTTAACATGTTATCGGATAACAACACGTTAACAGCTGACCCCCCCCCAGGTGCGTGTGCGCCGCTGCCCCCTCAGCTACGGCGTGGGCGTGCTGAACCGCTTCGTGGACGGGCGCCACCCGCGCCACAAGCTGCTGGTGAAGGACGGCCGTGAGTGGTGCACGGACGTGCTGGACCGCTTCGTGGCGGTGGACCAGTCGGTGGCGCTGGGCGAGGTGGTGAGGCGGAGCTACACGCCGGCCCGCGCCGGCCAGCGCAAGATCATCATCAACATCTACTGCAGCGCCACGGACGACGGCGCCTACACCTCCGACCCGGGCGTGCGGAAGTGCGGCGCCATCACCCTCGAGCTGCCCGACGCCCCGCCCCCACCCCCTGGGGCGGGGGCGGCGGCGGCAGGGGGGGGCGTGGCCGACCGGCGGGAGATCCGGGCGGCCATGCAGTTCGGGGACACGGAGATCAAGGTGACGGCGGTGGACGTGGCGTCCAGCCGCTCCGTCAAGGCCTCCATCGACTTCCTGTCCAACTGAGGAGCCGCAGGGAAGGGGGCGGAGCCGGAGCAGCGGGGAAGGGGGAGGAGCCGGGGCAGCCGGGAAGGCGGAACATCCCGTCGCCGCCTCTGACTCCGTCGTGGGGAAATGAAATGAAATACAAAGCAGGGGGAAAAAAAGGTCACGTCAGCTGCTGTTTCCCTCGTGAGCAGCGTTGTTGAAATGAATGGGAAATGAACTATGATACATGATAGTACCTAGAATACTGCCATGAGTACTTCCATGAATACAACATGAATACATCCATGAATCAGATCAATCTCTCCAGAGACCAGGGGAAAGGTGTAGAAATAATGAATGAAGGAAGACAGGAGGGAACGCATTACACAGTTACTCCGTAGAAAGGCTCAGAAGTGTTTTGATTATAGCGCATGATTGAAACGTTTGATGTACGAACCTAGAATGGTCACGTTTATTCACCTCAGTGTGCCCATTCCAAGACCACCTGCTGTGTTTACTCCCCCCCCAAAGAAAGGACATGTGTTGTTGTGGAGGGCTCCGCAACACAGAACCCATTCTGCAGAAAGCTCACTTTAATAGACTCTGTCTGTCCGAGGCTGAAAACGTTCCAACCTTCATGTAAATACACTACTAGTGGGCTTACTAATGAACTTGAACAGCGTGTAACAATCAATTTAAACTACGTAGCCTCACAGTTTGTAAAAACGTGTCCTGAGACCCCCTGTGCAAATTGGCAGCTCCTTTTTTGAAGAAAAAAAAAAATTTAAAAAAAAGCTGTAAGCATACACTTTATAAACTTAAAATCTCGTCTCTGTTAGGTTAGTCAAGCAACTGCCAAATAATCCACCGCAATAATATGCATTTTTCGAGATTTCTGCATCGATACCTCATCTCAAACTATAAATAATTCTCGAAAGACTGTTTGAAATGAACATTTAAAAGCATTTCTCAGTCAAATATGCCGTTACACAGGTATTCTTTCCTCTTTATCCAAGCGATGATGTAGTGTGGCGCCACCTAGTGGTCATGGGACTGAATCACCAGCTGACAAGCTATTTCGTTGAAACTGAAATATTCCTGTTTTCATACATCTCAGTGGCTGGTGTATATATTTATATAAATTACTGGATTTTAATATCTGTCTGCAGAATATTATCTGCTTCTCATTGAGTATTTCCGTTTTTCCGATTTATATTATTTTACATAGCAAAGTTGAACGACCCGAGCAATAAGAATTTCACTGCTGGTAATGATATACATCGTTATCCAGCATGTGACAACAAACTTGAATTGAATTGAATTTAATTGAATTTTTCAAACACATCAAATGTAAAGAAAAAGACTCGTAGGCTCTGCATATATTTTCTTTAGATGTCATGTTTATTTTGTAATGACTGTTTTGCTGTTGCTCCGTCACCCACTTGGTCCCAGATGGAAAACCCACTGGGCTACAGAATCAGAATCAGATTTATTGCTAAGTAGGTTTTCACCTACAAGGAATTTGTCTTGGTGCAATTGGTGCAAGAGAAAAGCAGCATAAATATATATATATATATATATATATATATATATATATATATATATATATATATATATATATATATATATATACTGCTACAGCAGTGTTGGCATCTCCAGAATACACTTGATTGTATTAAAGGCTTGGACTATTGATTGTGTTTCAGTTGGGCAGAGTGATCAAATGAACCGAGCCAATGTTGTGCTGGACAAATGTATTTCGGAGCGGCTCCCGGGCAGCGCGTCAGGCTGGGCTCTACGTGGCTCCAAACAACCAGCGGACTTTCTTGGGGGGCCTCGCAAAGAGTTTGTCATCATTTTTGCTTTTTGTCCGATTTGGATTTTCTGGACGTCCGATTGGTTGAACCGCTCATTCTGTAGTAATTGCAGATTTGCATCCTTTGCATATTTTAGACATAAAAATACATAGGCCTACATTCTTATCGTGAAAATAATCCCTTGTACAAATGCATTGTATGCATGTTATGTTGTTGTATTAAATTGTATCCAACCAAGGCATTTGACCAAGTCATTTTCTGAGTGAACACCTGGGACCCACCTGCATGTCCCCAGGCATACATTTACCAATATGTGTTGCATACTCTCGGTTCTATTACATCCCGAAGGCAAAGACTCAATGTTTTGTACTGATTGAGTGTGAGGGATGAATATTACAGCTACTCCCAATAGTTACATGGACAGATGGCTTGATTGATAAATAAACACTCATAGAACACATAGAGGCACTCAGAGACACATAGATGTATAATCACATTGAAGGTGGTGATCACAAGAACAGCGTTTGCTTGCACGTTGGATAACGAGGCAGAGTCAATATATTATCATATTACATAATCTAATGCTAAATAGTGTGTAGCATAACATGGAATAAAGCAGAGCCCCTCTATGCCCAGACGGTAGCGGCAGAACACCATAAGTAGACTACGATCGCCCAGGCTCCTAGTTAGTGTAATTATATTTAAATAAATGAATAAATAAATACACCTTTTTCGAATATATGGCAATGGATATATGTTACAGCCCAAAATATCTTCATAAAAGTGATTGTTATGGGGAAAGAAATGTGTTCCGGCAGAGAGCGGACCATTACCGGAAGTAGTGACTGCCCAGCTCTTTTCGCAAAGCATTCTGGGATTGGAAGCCGGCGGAAAGCTTCTCGAAGGAACTGCAAAGATGATGGTGAGTGACTGAGCATTCACGCCCTGATTGCAGAATAGAAATCCGTGTGCATCTTATCCCTAATCATTCATCGTCCTTAACCGGACTGCATATATATCTCATGTCGACTGTTGAGCTTCGTTTGTGGTCATTATTAGTGTGAAAATTGGATTGCTGAGATAGAAAAATGACACTGATGCTAGTTAGCTGTGTAGCTTCCCCTGGTGGCGATGGGCGTCTACGCTCCACAATGAAGGGACCGGCTAGCATGTACCATTGTTCCTGAGATGATTCAATAAAACTATTTCCACGGCGTCACAATATATTTAGCCGTTTTTGAAAACTCTCTTGTGAAAATAGTCTGCTTATGCCAACAGCAGAAGTACCGTTCAGTCTAGTAAACACAACCTAACGGCTCGTGATGCTGCCATGTTAATGACTACCATCCAATTAACATGTGCTCACATTAGAAATGCATGACATGACAAATTACTTGTCAGAATGATGGCTCACTTGGTCAACCCGAGCATTAAATAGAAATAACCACAAGTGAGTGTGAAGACAAGGCGATCAGACAACCAAGTTGTCATCAGTTCCGTAATGGATGAGGTCGCTGGGTGTTCTTCCGGACTTGTGTTGGTTCTCCTCGTCACAATGCTGTCCTCTTTGTCCCGTCGTTCCGTGCCGCTGCAGCCCACACCAGTTATCCTGCTCAAGGAGGGGACGGACACCTCCCAGGGGGTCCCCCAGCTCGTCAGCAACATCAATGCCTGCCAGGTCAGAGTCCCTTCTGTCTCCTCACGTCTTCATGTTGTGTTGTTTTGAGGGATCTCTGCCACTCTGCATGTGAGGACCTGGTGGTGATTGTCTGGCCGGTTTGAACCAAATCACTAAAATGATCTGGGTTTTTATTGTATCCTTTTCCCGGGACACCTGTCGTGACCACGTTCTGGTGCAGGTGATCGCGGAGGCTGTCAGGACCACCCTGGGGCCCAGGGGGATGGACAAACTGATGGTGGACAGCAGAGGTCAGCAGAGAAGACATTTTGGATCTGAGGACCCATTTCACACAATCACCTCCTTGCACCAGACACCAAACTCCAGAACTTTATTTTGACTTTAATTATATTGTAACATATTACATATAACTGGATTGCAAATCAGGTCAGGGTTGGTGTGTTGATGAATATCATATACAAGGAGGTTTTTGAAATGCCTCAACATCTACATAGTACTACATGCTGCTACCTACGTGCAGCAGTGCGAATCATCACCATCAACAGAACGGGGTTTGACTGCAGAGCAAAAGAGAGATGGTCCGCGTTGGTCATGGTCGTGCTTGCGTCATTTCTCATTTTGAAGGCAAGGCCACCATTTCCAACGACGGGGCCACCATCCTGAGGCTGCTGGATGTGGTCCACCCTGCCGCCAAGACCCTGGTGGACATCGCCCGCTCCCAGGATGCTGAGGTGAGGGTACAGGGGGGGCAGATACCGTTGTGACGTGGTGGAGTCTGCTGGAGCACCCATAGAGACTCTGGTCCTGCCTCAGCTGTTACAGCAGAACCAGAGTGTTCGGGGATGCGGCGGACAGGATCCGTGTTGCCAGTGCAGTCTGCAGCAGAACAGGGAATGACAACCCAGGGGTTGGTGCTGTTCTAACGAGCCGGTCTCTCTGTTGCGCAGGTGGGGGACGGCACCACCTCCGTCACCCTGCTGGCCGCGGAGTTCCTGAGGCAGCTGAAGCCGTACGTGGAGGAGGGCCTCCACCCGCAGACCATCATCCGGGCGTTCCGCACCGCCACACAGCTCGCCATCAAGAAGATCAACGAGATCTCCGTCCCCGTCAAGAAAGGAGACAAAAAGTGAGCGCTTTTACTTTGAAATGTCGGGACGGGGCGCACCGTGTTGGGTTTGGTGGTGTGACGGGGCACAGTTGTATACGTTGTGTCACCGGTTGTCGCACCAAGACCACTCCTCTGTTAGTGATTTGCGTCATATGGGTCCCTCGTGGCATACTTGATTTAAACCTTTTATCGACAGACCGAAGCGTGCAGCAGCTCAGGAAATGTCTGGCGTGAGTCTTGTTTTGACCTCGCTGCATTTCCATGTGCTTTCCCATGAGAAGACTAATGTTTCCTCTTCTCTCTCCCTCCATCTCGTCCTCTCTCTCCCTCCCTCCTCCAGGGAGATGAGGGAGTTGCTGGTGAAGTGTGCCTCCACGGCGATGAACTCCAAGCTGATCGCCGGCCAGAAGGGCTTCTTCTCCCAGATGGTGGTGGACGCGGTCATGTCCCTGGACGAGCTGCTGCCCCTCAAGATGATCGGCATCAAGAAGGTCCAGGGAGGAGCTCTGGAGGTCTGTGGCCGCTGCTGAGTGTGTTGCTCTTCCCCAAACCTGTTCCCTGTGAGCCCCGTGGAGCCGCCCTCATGTCTCACAATGAGCATCAGTCTGGCCTCGGAGGACCAGCACTGCATTTCCAAATATGGGCACAGCCTCCAAATATGGGCGCAGCCTCCAAATATGGGTGCAGCCGTGCGTTGTTGAAAAAGGCTCCGGCCAATCACAGCGGCGCTCCTGTGAATCCGGATGGAAGTGGAGGAAATCATATTCTGCAGTTGGCTGTTCATCTGTCATCAGTCGTCAGTCTTTTTGGTATTCGAGGGGCTGTGACTGTGATGCTCTGTCATCGGGCGCAGCTGTTATTTGTGATTGGGTCGACTGCAGTGCTCCTGATTTTTAATTTATTTTGGGAAAAGGTGTTCATGGGCCCGAGGCCAGACCGACGTGAGGAGAGAAACGGAATGTGATGCTTGGATCGAGGCTCATTAAAAATAGCTTTGGGTGGTCTGACCAACCACTGAAGAGAGGAGGTGATTAGTTAATAAATTAGAGGTGATGTCTATTTGGTCATCACTATGGAAACCTTTGTTGGGAGGAAGCTGAAGCCACAATGGAAAGAAGGTTTCTGACTCATGAAATGTCAGAACACAAACTATTGAATGTGAATATTTGGGGCTAGCCCTCCACTGTTTGGTGTGTTCAGGCAGCAGAAACCACAGAAGGCGACAAAGTTGAGATTATAACTGTTGGAGTCCTGTTTACGATGATTATCAATATCAGATTATTTCTCAAGAGACATTCTGCAAGACTCCAGCTGGTGTAATGGAGTTGTGTTGTGACATGGGGTTCTTGTGTTGTGACGTGGGGTTCTTGTGTTGTGACGTGGGACTCTCGTGTTGTGACGTGGGGCTCTCGTTCTGTGACGTGGGGCTCTCGTCGTGACGTGACGCTCTCGTGTGGTGACATGGGGCTCTTGTGACATGGGGTTCTTGTAGTGTCGTGACATGGGGTTCTTGTAGTGTCGTGACATGGGGTTCTTGTAGTGTCGTGACGTGGGGTTCTTGTAGTGTCGTGACGTGGGGTTCTTCTTGTGTGGTGACGTGGGGCTCTTGTTGTGGTGATGTGGGGCTCTTGTGTCGTGACATGGGTTTCTCGTGTCGTGACGTGGGGTTCTTCTTGTGTGGTGACGTGGGGCTCTTGTTGTGTGGTGATGTGGGGTTCTCGTGTCGTGACGTGGGGTTCTTGTAGTGTTGTGATGTGGGGCTCTGGTTGTGTGGTGACGTGGGGCTCGTCTTGTGACGTGGGGTTCTTCTTGTGTCGTGACGTGGGTTTCTCGTGTTGTGATGTGGGGCTCTGGTTATGTTGTGACGTGGGGTTCTTCTTGTGTTGTGACGTGGGGCTCTCCTTTGCGTTCTGCAGGAGTCCCAGCTGGTGGACGGCGTGGCCTTCAAGAAGACCTTCTCCTACGCCGGCTTTGAGATGCAGCCCAAGCGCTACGACAACCCCAAGATCGCCCTGCTGAACGTGGAGCTGGAGCTCAAGGCCGAGAAGGAGAACGCGGAGGTCCGCGTCAACTCTGTGGAGGTACGACCGCTCAAACGCTGAGGGAGAGGACGCAGACCCAGCCACAAGCCTGTCAAGGGTTTTAGTGTGGTCTACTGGATGCTGAGGATGGTCTGGTTGGTGCAGGGTTGGGGTTTAGGTCTGGTGTTCGACTCCCACCTGAGAGGTGGTGTAGCCGATGTCTGTAGTTCTGAGTGAAATGTTGGACTGACTGAAGGAGCCCAGCTAACATCTAAGACATTGGTGTAGTCTTCTGTCGTTGCTTGTTCCCTGGGGGTCACATTTTCATGGGCCTCAGTCACTGAACAGCCATCTTGGTTCTAAACACCGGCTGGGGTGAAGGGACCAGAGTCGAGATGACCGCTAGGTGAATGATACTGATGGTTCTGGTCCGCTCAGCGCCCTCCGTGTGGTCCCACCCCCAGGAATACCAGGCCATCGTGGACGCCGAGTGGAACATCCTCTACGACAAGCTGGAGAAGATCGTCAAGTCCGGGGCCAAGGTGGTGCTGTCCAAGCTGCCCATTGGAGACGTGGCCACGCAGTACTTCGCCGACAGAGACCTGTTCTGCGCCGGGCGCGTGCAGGAGGAGGACCTCAAGAGGACCATGATGGTGGGCCGTGTTCTGATCGCCCTCCTCTTCCTCCTCCGGTGTTCTGATCTCTCTCCTCTATTGTGATCTTCCTCCTCTTCCTCTTTTCTGACCTCCTCCTCCTCCTGTTCTGATCTCTCCCTCCTCCTGTTCTGATCTCTCCCTCCTCCTGTTCTGATCTCTCCTTCCTCCTCCTCCTCCTGTTCTGATCTCTCCCTCCTCCTCCTGTTCTGATCTCTCCCTCCTCCTACTCCTGTTCTGACCTCTCCCTCCCCCTCCTCCTCCTGTTCTGATCTCTCCCTCCTCCTCCTGTTCTGATCTCTCCCTCCTCCTCCTGTTCTGATCTCTCCCTCCTCCTACTCCTGTTCTGACCTCTCCCTCCCCTCCTCCTCCTGTTCTGACCTCTCCCTCCTCCTCCTGTTCTGACCTCTCCCTCCTCCTCCTGTTCTGACGTCTCCCTCCTCCTCCTCCTGTTCTGACCTCTCCCTCCTCCTCCTCCTGTTCTGACCTCTTCCTGTTCTGACCTCTCCCTTCTCTTCCTGTTCTGACCTCTCCCTTCTCGTCCTGTTCTGATCTCTCCCTCCTCCTCCTGTTCTGATCTCTCCCCCCTCCTCCTGTTCTGATCTCTCCCTCCTCCTCCTCCTCCTGTTGTGACCTCTCCCTCCTCCTCCTGTTCTGACCTCTCCCTTCTCCTCCTGTTCTGACATCTCCCTCCTCCTCCTCCTCTATTCTGATCTCTCCCTTCTCCTCCTCCTCTATTCTGATCTCTCCCTCCTCCTCCTTCTGTTCTGACCTCTCCCTTCTCCTCCTTCTGTTCTGATATCTCCCTCCTCCTCCTCCTCTATTCTGATCTCTCCCTTCTCCTCCTCTGTTCTGACCTTCCTCCTCTGTTCTGATCTCCCTCCTCTGTTCTGACCTTCCTCCTCTGTTCTGATCTCCCTCCTCTGTTCTGACCTTCCTCCTCTGTTCTGATCTCCCTCCTCTGTTCTGACCTTCCTCCTCCTGTGTTCTGATCTCCCTCCTCTTCCTCCAGGCCTGCGGGGGGTCCATCCAGACCTCCGTGGGGGCCATGACGGACAACGTCCTGGGCCAGTGTGAGCTGTTTGAGGAGGTGCAGGTGGGCGGAGAGAGGTAAGACCACACCCACCACCCGCCGACCCCACCTAGAACAACCCCCAGAGACCGCGGGTGAGAACGGGCGTGGGCCTCCGTTTGGTGACGCTTTGTCTCCCTCCCTCCCTCCCTCCCTCTGTGCAGGTATAACTTCTTCAAGGGCTGCCCCAAGGCCAAGACGTGCACCATCCTGCTGAGGGGCGGGGCCGAGCAGTTCATGGAGGAGACGGAGCGCTCGCTGCACGACGCCATCATGATCGTGCGTCGCGCCATCAAGGTTGGTTGTGACGCCGCAGCGGGAAGCTCCTCCCCCTCCTCCTCCTCCCCCCCCCCCCCCCCTCCCCCCAACCCTCGCCATCCAGCTCCGTCATGACAACATGGGGAACATAGGGAACATGCGTCTGTGTCTACGGTGGGCGGAGCCGAGATGTGAACGCCACTTCTACCGTAGCAAGGGGGGAAGGGTGGCGTAGTGGGTTCCGGGTTTGATTGCCATGGCGTTGCCGCTCGAACCTGTAGACCAGTGGTTCCCAAACTTTTTGTGCCCAAAGGCACACCAAAGGACAAAATAGCCTTTATAACACGTGTTATCACTCATATCATGTTAAATATCTGTAAATGTGCATAGCTATTTACTAATGCCAAATAAAACGTCACAAAGGCACCTATTACTCATGAAATATTTATCAACAAAATATTTAAAAAATGTATTTGAAACTTATCAAATTAATTTGGTTGTTAAATTTGGGGCGACAGAGGCTCAGTGGTTAGAGCGAGGGGACATAGCGGGTCGTCCACCAACCGTAGGGTCGGCGGTTCGATCCCCACGATTCCCCTCCTCCAACAGTCCACATGTCGAAGTGTCCTTGAGCAAGACACTGAACCCCAACTTGCTCCCCGGGCTGCTGAACATGGCAGCCCCACTGCTCCTATGTACAATAGGATGGGTCAAAATGCAGAGAATGAATTTTCCCGCTGTGGGATGAATAAAGTGTAATTAAAAAAAAAAATTTGGCTTCATCAAAGCAGCAACACACCCATTTAAACCAGACAGGTCACAAAATTAAACATGAGGCAAGAATTAAAGAAATGTTTTTAGGTATATAGTTTCCCTCTGTATTATGAATTGAGCCCATACAAAGTACTGAACTTTTAACTAAATTAAAAACTAATTATTTTTGTTTAGTTGTATATTGCAATAATAATGTATGGTTGTCACAAAATCCCACGGCACACCTGGAGTCGCCGCCGCTGCACACACCGTTTGGGAACCAATGCTGTAGACATCCCAGAGTGTCTCTGGTCTGTCTCACCTTCTCACTCTCTCACTCTCAGAACGACTCCATCGTGGCGGGCGGCGGCGCCATCGAGATGGAGCTGTCCAAGTTCCTGCGGGACTACTCGCGCACCATCCCCGGCAAGCAGCAGCTGCTGATCGGGGCGTACGCCAAAGCGCTGGAGATCATCCCCCGCCAGCTGTGTGACAACGCCGGCTTCGACGCCACCAACATCCTCAACAAGCTGCGCGCCAAACACGCACAGGTGGGCGCAGGCGCACACATACGCACGCACGCACGCACACATGCACACAGGCACACGCACACACACATACGCACACGCAAACACACAGTGTTCTCCAATGCACTGGCTCTGTTTATTGCCATTGGCTGCATCCTCGCCTCCCCCAGCTCTCCCCCGTTTTGGGAGGGGAGGGGAGGCCGTTGGCTGCTGACTCGTGGTTCTTGTGAACCCACCTGTAGGACTCTGTGAAGCCTCAGGATGATTTAATAATTTATGAGTTGCTCGGTCTCCTGACGGAGCAGAAACTCAGAACTGATGCGTATTTTTGGGCTCTTAAGATAAGATCAGATATTCCTCTATTAATCCCCCTTAGGAGAAATTCACATTGACCAGCAGTACAAGGGGATAGAGGAGTGCGATAAAAAACCTGAGTATAGACAATAAACAATAAATAGATTTACCTAAATTAAGATAAAATTATATGCGAGCTCTTGGAATCAGATCAGATGAAAAAATGAAAACCTATATACATACATGGTAGTCATCATTGAGATGGACAGTGCAATTGGTAGATGAACTTGGTTTAACTCGCCCTCTCTGTTGTCCCTCGTTGTCTCTGTCCTTGCCTCTCTCTCTCTCTCTCTTCCCTCCCCCATCAGGGCGGCATGTGGTACGGCGTGGACATCAACAACGAGGACATCGCCGACAACTACACGGCGTGCGTGTGGGAGCCCGCCGTGGTGCGCATCAACGCCCTGACGGCCGCCTCCGAGGCCGCCTGCCTCATCCTCTCCGTGGACGAGACCATCAAGAACCCCCGCAGCAGCGTGGACGCCCCCCCGGGGGGCGCCGGCCGGGGCCGCGGGCGACCCCACGCCCACTAGACACCACACACGCACCGAAGGAGAAGGGAGAGGCGGAGCTTAGGGATCACACACACACACACACACACACATGCGCGGTTGTTGTTGGAGTGCAGCTCTGGGCGGAGCCACAAAGTGGGGGGGCGGGGCGATGGGAGACGTTGAGACCAGCGGTTGCGTTTATGAGTAATTACCGTCACACCGGGATGACCGGTGGTTCAGACTTCAGCCCCGTTGTGTTACTGTGGTCAGATGTCACTGAGGTCTCTTTGTGTGTCGCAGCAGCAGAACTTAGTCTGAATATACATGGCATCACTCACTGTATTTCTTTTTTTAGTTTGTGTTTCTCCCCCCCCCCCCCCACCCATATTGTCATGACAACTCCTGTCCCCTAGGATTGACCCTCACCGGGTTCACCCCTTCTTGGTTCACTTAGGAGGCCGAGTCCCAGGCCCCCTGGGTGGACCCCCAAATAAGAACTGGTTGGGCCCCCGTGTGGAAAAGCACTGATTGGTTGTTGAGTAGTTCTGAAGCGTTTCTTATTGGTCGGGCTGTGTGAAACTATTTATTGGACCATTATCAATAAAATCCACGGCTTAAAGCATCTGTCTCGTTTGTGTTTGTGGGAAGCTGTATTCTCCAGATGTGTGGGAGCTGCCTGTGTTTATCATTACAAGAACATCTAAAAGCTGCAATTGAGATAAATATAAAATAAATGCTAACTGCAACCACTTGATCAAACAGCGTGGGAGGTGGTCATGGTGACATTGAAAGGGTTTCCCTATAAAACAACACTGACGACTGGAGTTTTTGTATGTATTTGACGAAACGTATATGACCTGCAGTTGCACTGAGAATTAAACATGACCATTGGAACTACGCAGTTATCAAATGGGGGGGATTATTTATACAATGGCACTACAATTATCAAGATTACACATTTATTACGTGTGAATCCGCAATCGTTCATAACGTGCGCTGTGTGTACGTTACTTGAGCGCATGCGCGCCCCGTGTGGGTGCGCTCGTTTAGTTGTCCCGCGTGTCCCCCTTGCGGTTCTGGGTGTTCGGTTCAGGTCTGAAGCCTCTCCTCCGGGGCGCACCGGGTCATCAAACCAGGCGCTCCTGGTGTGTCCTGACGCGGGGTTTTAGAAAGCACTGATGGCGGGAGAGGACCAACACATACAGTGGAAGATACTGGAAGAGTTAAAGCAGAGTTAAAGTTTAGAATTAAAGTATTTCTAACCCTCGTGCGGTGTTGAGACTGACGTTTGCAGCTGCGGATATCTTCGACCTTCTGTCTTCTGTGCAGGAAGGAAGACGAAGCATGGACGACTTTGGAGTTTATGTCGTTTTGGGACTGAACGAGCCTCCTCAGAGACTCCTCTGGTAAGACCAGCAGCATCCTGACTGGTGTGTAACCAGTGGGTGAAGAGCTCTCCCTGTTTAACTGTTAAGTCAGTACTGGTGCTACTAGGACCAGGAAGGTTCTGGAATGACGCGTTGCTGTCATTGAACACACTCGTTTTGCGCGGTCGCTCGTAGGCGGTCGGTCGAAAGCCCTCCGCTCTGTTTCGTGTCGCTTTTGGTTTGATATTTCGTGTGTTTTGACGTGATTCGTCTTTCCCACCTCAAGCCTGTTCTGTGTACATTTGTTTGCCTCATTTCAGCCCCAAAGGATCTAGCCGGACCTCGCTCGCCGTTCCCCGCAGCGCCCGCCAGGTGGTGCTGTTCAGCTGCGGCCCGTGGGGGCAGCGGGTCTGCGTCAATGCGGAGCTGAATGATGCGGATAGGATGCCCATCACAATTGGGAAACTGACTCCCTATAATAAGTACGTTTGTTTGTGGTCTATTTTAGTTGGAAGCCATTTGTGTCCCGTAATGTAACATGTCCCGACATGTAATTGACAATGAAGGGGACTTTGATGCTCTGTTTATCCTCCATAACAACATGGTGATGTTTATGGTGACCTGTTGTCTAAGTGAGTTTGATGTGTCCAGATGTCTGTCTTGGGAGCAGTGGGAAGAGGAGTCTTGGACAGACAGTGTGACTCTCAGCATCACACTGGAGGGAGGAAACCTGGTAATATTTCCTAATATGATGTGATATGAATGTCATATGTGGATGTTGTGATAAACCTGGTCATATTGATACATGATATTAATGTTTGTGATATGGAGTTAAGTTGTTGGACAGTCTTATCCTAAAGAACTTTTGTTTAGAAGATACTCATAATGATGTACATAATAAAAGATAAATAAACCTGATGGCTGCAGTGAAAAGTTGCCTGATGGTACAGTTTCCAGTACATTCTGATGACCTAATGGTTAACCTAGCAATTGAAATGCTTGAAACTTGTTCATGTGACGTTCTTACTGTATTAGCAGCAATGAAATGTTTCACCTTCTTATGACAAATGTACTCTTTGTAAGTCGCTTTGGATAAGAAAAGCGTCTGCTAAATGTAAATATTGAGGCCCACGTGTCCCCACTTCCTTTGGTTTTGGATTTCCAGGTGAAAGCAGATTTCTCCGACCCCCAAATCACCCTGGCCATGAAAGAATACACCCCAAAGGTAATGCAATCTAATACAATAACAATAACTTGTGTGTGTGTATGTACATACATTTAATCTCCTGTTGTTCTTAAACAGTCGGTACCTTAACTCTGAAACCTCCCCAGTGTTCCGCGGTGCCCCCTGCTGCCCTGGAGGTGAAGGGCAAGAGGAAGAGGGGACGGCAGGCCAAGGAAGAGCACCAGGAGGAAGAGGAAGAGCAAGACGGCGAGAGGGACGCGAAGAGGAGCGAGCAGGAGGAGCAGCAGCAGGAGGAGGAGGGGGAGGAGGAGAACGTGTGCCCCAACGGCCGCTCGGGGAAAGACAAGGCGACCCCCGCGAGGAAGGTCAGAGGTCATGGCAGGGCGGGTCAGAGGCTGTTTGAAGATGAACCCGCTGGGACGAAGGCAGCAGGTGAGTCAGTGGGGGGGGGGGGGTTTCATGTTGAGTTGACCTTTTTCATCTCCAGGCCAGGGTTACGTGTCTTTACTGTATTCTCCGGCCATGCAGTTGGTTCCAATGTGGAGATCTTTAGATCAATAAGTATAAAATAGTATCTCAACAATGTATAGGTTATGTTTATCAACCCCAGGGTGTCAAGTCAAGTAAACTTTATTGTCAGTTTTCATGAATGTACAGGACATACACAAAAACTGAAATGCTGTTTCCCTCAATCCCCGGTGCTAGACACGCATGCAAATATAAATATATAAAAATATTAATACAAAAATCTAATTAAATAAGGGGTCGCTAATATGTACAAATTATATAAACAGTGTAAACAGAATGAGATGCAGTATGGACGGTAATAAACAGTAATAAATAAGTATTGACATTGTATAAACAGTGTATAACAAGTATAAACAGTATGGACAGTTATATAACAGTTATAAACAGTATGGACAGTGTTCTTATAAAGTGGCTGTGCATGGTGGTGGGGGTGGTGGGGCTGTGCATGGTGGTGAGCAGGTGTGTGGTGGTGGATGTGTGGGGGTTAAAGTGTGGTCAATCAAAACCTTGAGCTGCGTTGTGCGTCAAAATGAGAATGAAGGCCGACTGCGATGCAGTGGCTTCTGCCAGTGATAAAGGGGCATTATTTACTTTTATACAGTATTTGGTTTAATTGTTTTCGCTCGCCTCACTTTTCTAGACCGCAGACCTATTATGACGGGAATAACATTTGTATGACCTCATGGCACTTTGAGTCATTATTACAGTTTGTATTGAAGTTTGCTACATCTCCAGTCCTTTTTAAAGCAGGAGTTGTTTTCCTGAGTTAACTTTCCTTGCTCTTTTCTGCAGCCAATGGGACGGCGGAGATGAAGGGCATTGTGGGTAAGACGCCCCCACCCAGTGCGGGCAGGCCGAGAGGCCGAACGGCCAAGACCCCCACACAGAACAGTGAGTGATGTTTATCTTGAGGCGGGGGTCTGACAGTGTTAAGAACCCCCCCCCCCCCAACCTTGAACCTTCAACCTTGTCCCAGAACGGCCCAGTCCATCTCGTGGACGATGCTGTCGGGGTCACGTATGTGAAGCCTCCTTGACATGTTGTGTTGAACCCCCCCCCCCCCCCCCCCCCTCTCCACAGCGCCGCTGGTCCAGCCGTCGGGCCGCTGGGGTCAGACCATGTGTCCCATCGATGCCCAGACGGCCATCCTGATCGGAGGACAGGGTGCCCGCATGCAGTTCTGCAAAGACCCCATGTGGAAGCTCTGCACCGGTCAGTACGGGGCAGTAGTCTTTCTGTCTCCGTCTCTCTCTGGATGTCTCTCGCTCACTCTAAATCACTCTTATGTCCCTTCATAAGGAGGTTCTGGTGAACTGACCCACTTCATCCAACAAGTGTTTCCATTGACAACAATGTGTCTGTGTGTCCCAGAGGACGTGTCCTGGGTTGCCGCGGAGACCCTGGCGGCCGGCCCCACTCCCGAGGGGCGCAGCGGCCACACGGCCGTCTATGACCCCGACTCGGGGCGCATCTTCGTGTTCGGCGGGTCCAAGAACAAGAAGTGGTTCAACGACGTGCACATCCTGGACACGCACAGCTGGAGGTGGAGCATGGTGGAGGTGAGCCGTCTGTCTGTCTGTGTTCTCTCTGGGTTGGTGGTGTCTTAGTGGTCATCAACCAAGATGGCCGCCAGGTGAATAAGGCCCATAGTATGACCCAGGCTAAGATCCTAATTATAGCATGAGCTCATTTCTGCCCCATGTTATTAACACTGGTCTCCCCCCCTCTAAACAGGCCCAGGGTAAGGTGCCCCCACTGGCCTACCACAGCTGCAGCATGTTCCGGGGCGAGCTATTTGTCCTGGGGGGGGTGTTCCCCTTGCCGCACCCGCAGCCCGACGGCTGCAGTGACTCCCTGTACATCTTCGACCCCCACCTCTCCATCTGGTACCAGCCCATCGTCACGGGGGACAAGCCGTCCCCCCGCTCAGGGTATGTGATGCAGTGGTGGCTTGTGGTTCTTTAACTTTAAATCGACATATTTACAACTTTTACAAGTACCCTATTACCGCCAGGTGTGGGAAATGGCTCGTCATTTACATGGTTTATTCCACTGCGACAGTGGGATTAGCTCGTTATGTGCATGTCGTTAACGAGCAGATTTAGGAGCCCTACAGGTAGACTGTAGACTGGTAGTGCGACTAAAGGTAGACTGTTTAAATGTCCCTGTTTGCGGGGCAAATAAAGGGTTTTCTTATCTTATCATATCTAGACTGGATATTGGGGTTTGAACAGAGTGTAGGCTCAATGGGATGTGATCCTTTGGGGGATGTGGTCAGATGGTGAGCAGTACTGACACATGCTGCCCAGCTCTGTGTTGTCTGGATGCTGGCGAGTGTGTTGGTATGATTGGTTGAAGGTCAAAGTGTGGGTGTTTTCAGCCTGAAAATACGCTGTCGGTATACTTGTCGGTTCAGTTGTAGAGGAGGCTGCAGGGAGAACCTGAATAACTTCTAGTAAAACTGAATTATTAATTGATGTCCCAAAATGTCCTGTCTGTCTCCAGTCACTCTGCGTGTGTGATGCAGGAGAGGAAGATTTATGTGTTTGGGGGTTGGGACACCCCGGTCTGCTACAACGACATGTACACCCTAGATCTGGGTAAGACACGCACCCTCACACACACACACACACACACACACACACACACACACACACACACACACACACACACACACACACACACACACACACACACACACACACACACACACACACACACACACACACACACACACACACACACACACACACACACACACACACACACACACACACACACACACACACACACACACACACACACACACACACACACACACACACACACACACACACACAGACGCCCAGAGTCACACACTCTCTCAGATTCACTCACCCATCGAATTTCCATCAGAAAGCCTGCATTGAATGATGATGTTGAAACCATAGGGGTTGTTTTTTTTCCCTTATCCTCTATTCTCATGTTGCAGGACTCATGGAGTTTTCCGCTGTGCAGACTACTGGGAAAGCTCCATCACCCCGCAGGTACACACTCACTCACTCACTCACTCACTCACTCACTCACACTCACTCACACAATTTCCCCAACTCTTCATTTAATGGAATGGTTAATCGCGTGTGTGTGCGTGTCTTTGTGTGTGTGTGTGTGTGTGCGTGCGTGTCTTTGTGTGTGCGCGCGCGTGCGTGTCTTTGTGTGTGTGTGTGTGCGTGCATGTCTTTGTGTGTGTGTGTGTGTGTGTGTGCGCGTGCGTGCATGTCTTTGTGTGTGTGTGTGTCTTTGTGTGTCGGTCCTCAGCTGGCATGGCAGCGCGGCTCTCTCTGACTCCCAGTTCCTGGTCCACGGGGGCTACGACGGCCACGTCGCTCTCAGTGACACCTTCATCTTCAACATAGGTCGGCGTTCTCTCATTGATGTTTTATCTACCGGTTAAAATGGTGTCCACTTGTCGCCCCGCACTCGTCCTTGTTCTGACCTCCCCGCTCGCCTCCTGCCATGTGCTTTCTTCAGACAGCAACAGCTGGACCGAGCTGAGCCATCCCCAGCTCTCTGTGCCCAGAGCCGGCCACTCCATCATCTCCATGGCGATGTCCGCTGACAGGCGTCGGGGCGACCAATCGCCTGGCGCAGAGGAGGAGGAGGAGGGGGGCGGGGCCTCGCAGAGCCTTCTGGTATTTGGGGGCGGGGACAACGAGGGCACGTTCTACTCGGACCTGACGGTGGTACCTGTGGGGGAGCTGCTGAGGGCGTCCGAGCCCAGTTAGGTTCAGGAGAGAGAGAGAGAGAGAGAGAGAGTGAGACGGGCTCCCTTCATTCTGGACTGAAGAGTGTTTTTTAAGTTGGTTTTTCTACTTTCTATTCTCAATATTTTACCTTTTTAAAAGTTGTATCGTAGTTTATTTAATTTAAATGTTTTTGTATATTGTGTTGGATGAATAAATACACATTTGTTTGGGGATTTGTTTGGATAATGATACTAAGAATCACAGCCAGATTGTAGTTTTAAACTGGATCTTGGTGATGGATATAATGGTGGGGTAATCCCTGTAGTTCTTGGCTAATTCATTTCACTATCACTGGTTTATCAAGGGGCCTTCTATGATGCTGTGCCTTTTCCCTGTGAAACCTTTTGTAATGGTTTCACTTTGTATCTGCTGCCATGAGGGACATCCATGTCCCTTTGTTGTCTCAGTAATCACAATGTTCAAAATGTCATTCTGTGTACAGTATAATTGTTTTATCCCTTTCAACTTCACTGTAAAGTTACATTTGTTTTCTGAATTGACTTGGCGTTCTCCTTTATTTGAACAATAAAACATTGTATATAACTATACACTGTTTATTACTGTCCATACTACACCTCATACTGTTTACTGTTTATATCATTTGTACATATTCACGACCCCCTTTTTATTTAGATTTTTGTATTCATATTTTGATATGTTTAGATTTTTGCATGCGTGTCTAGCACCGGGGATCGAGGGAAACGGCATTTCGGTTTTTGTGTATGTCCTGTACATTCATGAAAACTGACAATAAATTTACTTGACTTGACTACAAGTTGTAGATGCCATTCTACAGCACATAGAGCAACTAGTGACAGGAGACAAAATGATGACCTGAAGAGGGAGTCCTCTCACGTAAACAAGGCAGTGTTTTGCTTTGGTTCTTAACTAAAAGTCAAACCAGAACTACATCCAGGATGGATTAAAAACAGGCGCTATGAACCATGTTGTCCTGCAGGGGGAGACAGCGGACCATACGTTACAAAAGCCTGAAAATGAAAGCCGATTCGGGGGCTTTTTCCACAGATTTAACAATAAAAGTGCATGGCACTTTATTCGTGTGTTTGGTAAAATGGAAGTATTGTAATGCTGTCTCAAATCGTGGTGATTTGGTCTAAAGCCCTCTTCTCGTGGGCCTCTGTTGTTCTGAATTGGCACCACTGAACCATCATCACACTAATGTGACTGCTCTCTCTCTCTCTCTCTCTCTCTCTCTCTCTCTCTCTCTCTCTCTCTCTCTCTCTCTCTCTCTCTCTCTCTCTCTCTCTCTCTCTCTCTCTCTCTCTCTCTCTCCTCTCCTTCTATCTCGCTCTCCCCTTCTCTCTCTCTCTCTCTCTCTCTCTCTCTCTCTCTCTCTCTCTCTCTCTCTCTCTTTCTCTCTTTTCCCTCCCCAGGGTCTGTACTTGGACGGTGGCACTCATCAGTCCTCAGCCCACCGCCGGTGATCGTGTGTCCATAAGAGCTCTCTGCTGGCCCCGACCCGTCACAATCCCTCGATGGTTACTATTATCTATTACGTCTTTATTTATCTCAAAATGTTGCCATCCACCCACATCCCCCTCGCAATATTATGAGACCTGTATTCGTGATAGGTTTAACTATATTTTTCTATTTCTATTTCAATTCTATTACGCGTTATTCGTTTTTGTGTTCAGGCTATTGTGCCCATTAATCACGTTAAAAAAAAATGAACACATGACTGTTTTGTAAAAGGATGAGACAACAATAATAAAGCTCATGGTGTAGGTAAGTCATGCTATTGACATCTTTACCATACATCTTGTGCAACGGTTGTGTTGTCCGGACCGGGGGTCTCCAAATATTCAATAACCTGTTGCATATTCCTGTGAGGGTGCCAATATGTCAGTTCTTGTTGAAGGACAGCTAATTTCATTATAGAAACATTTGATCAAACACTGCATTTGATGCAAAGTGAAATGCATGAAGGAGCCGTTTATGGGAATGGTCATTATGGTGATGATGTAATGGGTTTGGTGAAACGTTATAAGAACACAGTTTAATTATGTTTGTAGGTGTGTTTGCGAAAGAGAAAGAGTGAGTAAGAAAGAGAGAGAGAGAGAGAGAGAGAGAGAGAGAGAGAGAGAGAGAGAGAGAGAGAGAGAGAGAGAGAGAGAGAGAGAGAGAGAGAGAGGAACATGCGTCAGAGCACATCTCCACTTTATGTACCCTCTGAACCTATTTGCATGACCTCTCCGTGCCGAACAACAGGACGACACCTGCTGTTTAGATAGCTGCAGCCGCCCACACACACCTGTACTCTCCGGAACGAGCCGAGTGCTCCCGAACACTCCCCCCCCCCTCTCTGTCGTGGTGCAGGCAGCCATGTTCCTGCGAGCTTGTTCCGGTATCAGGGCTGGATCGTGCGCATAGGCTGTTGTCGGGCCCAGTTCTCTGCCTGCCTCCCTCCCTGCCTCCCCCTCTCTCTCCCCCATTTGCTGCGTCGACACGCACCTCCTCGCGAAAAGCCCCAACTGGTGCTGCCGCTGCTGGTCGTGGATTTTTTACAACCTGAGGATCCTCTTCTCCACTCGCCTCGTCACGGAAACAACCGTCGGCGTGCCGTGAGACCGGACGGGTGTGCGTGGCCCCACCGCAGCGCAGCCGCGGCGCGTGTGAACGACCTTCTATCCGAATCACGCGACGATACACGGAAGCGCCGCGCGGGTCTCCGTGGATGTGGACTGGTTCTGGACCGAGGGCACGACGGAACACAGCAGTGAGCTCCGGGCTAACGAGGGCTAGCAGCTAGCTGGAGCCCCTCAGTGTGGTGGTCCTGTGACCCGATCACACACCCAGTCCCGACCACTCTGGGGTCGGGTGTTGTTTGTGGATCGATCGGCGGGGGGGATCTGTGATCGACTGTTTTGGATCGGTCGGTGGGGAGATCTGTGATCGATTGTTTTGGGTCGGATTGTAAACGTCGGGATCTCGCCGGGGGTCGAACTTGTGGCCTGAAGTTTGAAGACAGCGGGTTTAGTTTGAGCCTCCGAGGAGAACCAACGCCGCACGGCAGCAGAACCCGCGTCGTGGTCCACCCGTCGGGGATCGGATCCAACCGAACCGGACCTCCAACCTTCCCCCCCCAACTTTTCCCTCCCCGCTAGCGACCCCAGCTAGCGCCTCACCCCCCAGACCCTCCTCCCCCTCTCCCCCGCTCCGTGCGAACCAAACCGTGGATTTAGTCTGGTTTAGGTTCCGGCCCGGTTCGCAGTGTTCCCCCGGCCCGGTGGTCGTTGTTCGAACATGGGACGAGGGGTTGCTGCTAGCTAGTCGCTAGCTAGCAGGCTAACCGAGCTAGCCGCCGATGAGGGGTTCAGACCTGTTGATCCACCAGCTAACTGAGAGCTAGCTCAGAGCTAGCTGAGAGCTAGCGGGCTAGCGGGGAGGGTTCCTACTTTTAACACGGTTATAAAGATAGACACTTTTACAGAGGATCTCCAGCTCAACTCCTCCTTCTCCTGGTTCTACAAACCCCAAGCCCTCTGAGATGTCTACCAGGACCCCCTTGGTCCAAGTCATCGAGAACTCTGCCGGACAGGTAAGACTTGTTCCCTGTGTTGGCGTTAACCAGCGGTGTTCATTAACATTAACATGAACATTAACAGGACGTCACCGTGCTGTGTTGGGCTGTGTGACAGGGGGTCTCACTGTCTTCTGTTGTCCTCCGCTCCACACACAATTTCCCACATATTTCACGCATATCTACTTGGGCATTTGAGTTTCAGTTTGCTGTCCAAGGACATGCCCTCCTACAAAAGAATATTACACTGCGCCTTTCTGAACAACAAAGCATCCTCCGGTCTTCACCAGACCCAGGCTGACTGCCACACTGCTCCTTTTGTAGCTGCTGTTTCGTGGAAAGCAGAACACAGGAAAACCTGGGTAACCTGAATTAACAAAGGACATGGACCATGGCTTTTTCCAAGCAGATCCACCAGGCCAGGGCGAGACAGTTTAGCACTTACTGGTGTTTTTAAGGGGATGTTCCAGATGTTATGTTAGATGATACAAAGCACACACATGCCATCAGTGTGGGAAAATAAATCAGAAAGTTCTTCAGTGCAGCACAACATTATGACATGCCCTAAGTTGCAAATATGAGCTCCCTGTGGCGATTCATAACATACAGCCAGTCACTGCATTCATTTCAGGTGGTCGACAAATGTGTGTAGCCCGCCTGCATTTTTGCAAGTCATCTCCCGGGGCACATGTCTTCACTTTGCTCCACGAGATGCGCTCTCCACGCCTCAAAACGCTTCCCTCCTGAAGCCTGCAGCTGGTTCTAGCGGTGCGAGCACGGGGTCCGGCCTGGTCTGGCCCGGCCCGGCCCGGCTCGGCTCGGCTCACCCATGGGTGGCGCGCGTGCGGCTCGCTGTCCCCCGGCGCCGACAGGAAGCCCGGCCCGGTCGACGTCACCCATAGGGTGGGATTAGTAGCAGGGCAGCACCACGCTACCCATATGGAAACCAAAACCTGGCGTGGCTGGAGCCATTGCACTTACCCAGGGTGATGCACTTTATGTCCACTGACCAGAGAAATGACTGCATGATACTCGCCTTCCCAAACCCCCCCCCCCCCGGCAGCTCTGTAAATCATTCTTACGGGCCAGCTCTTTGTGCTATGACTAATGGTGCAGTAACATATTAACTTTTAGTCCCCAACCCGGAAGGCTGGGTTTGGGAGTTGCCAAGCCCCGATGCAAATGAGCGTGGGAAACCATTTTGGATTAGCATACACCTAGTGTCATTGTGCTGCGATGCTGCGCGGGCAGGAAACGCAGTGTTCTGGCGTACCGGGAAGACACGCATGTGAACACGGTGGGACCAGGAACACTTCCCAGGCTCTCAAAGAAATAAGTAATGAATGGTAGCCAGAGTGGTCTTGTGCCGTAGTGACGTGCCTGGTTGAATGGGAAAGTAGGGTGTTCTGACGTCCAGCCTGTTGTTATATCCGGCACATAGATGTTCGCGGCACACCGAAATTCA
>JAXIVH010001141.1:0-5000 GCA_036785325.1 Urophycis tenuis
GATACGCTATTGGAGCTGGAATTACCGCGGCTGCTGGCACCAGACTTGCCCTCCAATTGGTACTGGCCAAAGGATTTAAAGTACACTCATTCCAATTACAGGGCCTCGAAAGAGTCCTGTATTGTTATTTTTCGTCACTACCTCCACGTGTCGTGAATGGGTAATTTGCGCGCCTGCTGCCTTCCTTGGATGTGGTAGCCATTTCTCAGGCTCCCTCTCCGGAATCGAACCCTGATTCCCCGTTACCCGTGGTCACCATGGTAGGCACATAGAGTACCATCGAAAGTTGATAGGGCAGACATTCGAATGAGTCGTCGCCGCCGCGAGGGCGAGCGATCGGCCCGAGGTTATCTAGAGTCACCAAACAGGCCGGGGGCCACCACGCGGCAGCACCCCGCGCGGGTTTTAGGTCTGATAAATGCACGCATCCCCGGAGGTCAGCGCTCGTTTGCATGTATTAGCTCTAGAATTGCCACAGTTATCCAAGTAGCGGGTGAGCGATCAAAGGAACCATAACTGATTTAATGAGCCATTCGCAGTTTCACTTTTCCAGCCGTGTGGACTTATACATGCATGGCTTAAACTTTGAGACAAGCATATGCTACTGGCAGGATCAACCAGGATGGCCGTGGACTCTCTGCCGACCCGCTGCTGGAGCGAGCGGCGTTCGAATCGGACCGCGTCCCCGCGTTCGATCGGGGGCGCCTTCCGCGCTTCGCCGCCCCTTTCTCGGCCTTCGGGGAGCGTCGGACCCGGTACGGTAGTCTGGGGTGCGCCGCGGGGCCCCGGCGGTCGACCCTGGTGAGTGCGCACCACCGTCGGGTCATGCCAGGGCCGGCTGGCCAGCCTGCATCCCTCCTACCGTCCGTTGGTTCGATCCGACGGCTGTTCCCCCTCGGGTCCGGTCCTGGGGGGCTGGGCTCGGGTCTGGGGTGTGCACCGTGCCGCCGGGGAGGGCCGACGCCGGCCGCTCCTCACTCTGACAAACGGTGTTTGGTAAAATCGGCTGTTTGAGAAACGTACGCTTCGGAAGAACCGTGGCGATCGGGGGGACCGGATCGACTTAGGCCACAACCCGGGGCGGGTGCGTCTTCGTCGGGCTCCGGACTCTCCTCAACCACGGCCCGGCCTGGTAGGACAACCTGGGCAGACGGGGCGACTCGGGTCTCTTTCAAACGTGAGTTATTCACCGGTCCTCCAAAACGTTGGGAGACCGGGTCCGGGGGGGTCCGGGGGGTCTGGGGGGACGCTGGTGTGAGGAGCCTGTCGGGGTGGAGCGTGGCCACCCTGGAGGCCCTCACCGGGGCGTCCCTCTCTTGCCGTGTCCGGGAGAGGCGAGGTCATCTCGGATAAGAAACCTCATTCGAACTCCATGGAAGAAGCTTCGAAAGTGCCTCTCCTATATATGCTGCGGGAGGTGCTCAACTCGCCTCACAAAATTCGCACGCCTTGACTCAGAGAATTGAGTCAACTTTGCGAGTAAGCCCATGGTGATCCAAATCCCATTGAAATGAATGGGGCCCATGGTGATCCACTCTTTGGGTGAGCCCATGGTGATCCACTCGACACTTAGAATATTTTCAACATTTTGAGGGTGTCCCATGGTGATCTGCTCGACACTTAGAATATTTTCCACATTTTCAGAGTTTCCCATGGTGGTCCAGCTCGACACTTAGAATATTTTTCACCACTTTCAGAGTTGCCCATGGTGGTCCAGCTCGACACTTAGAATATTTTCACCACTTTCAGAGTTTCCCATGGTGGTCCAGCTCGACACTTAGAATATTTTCCACCACTTTCAGAGTTTCCCATGGTGGTCCAGCTCGACACTTAGAATATTTTCCACCACTTTCAGAGTTTCCCATGGTGGTCCAGCTCGACACTTAGAATATTTTCCACCACTTTCAGAGTTTCCCATGGTGGTCCAGCTCGACACTTAGAATATTTTTCACCACTTTCAGAGTTTCCCATGGTGGTCCAGCTCGACACTTAGAATATTTTTCACCACTTTCAGAGTTACCCATGGTGGTCCGTACCCATGGTGGTCCGGGCCCATGGTGATCCAACCCATGGTGGTCCAGCCCCATGGTGGTCCACTGAGTCTCATGGTGGTCCAGCTCGACACTTAGAATATTTTTCACCTCTTTCAGAGTTACCCATGGTGGTCCGTACCCATGGTGGTCCGGGCCCATGGTGATCCAACCCATGGTGGTCCAGCCCCATGGTGGTCCACTGAGTCTCATGGTGGTCCAGCTCGACACTTAGAATATTTTTCACCTCTTTCAGAGTTACCCATGGTGGTCCGTACCCATGGTGGTCCGGGCCCATGGTGATCCAACCCATGGTGGTCCAGCCCCATGGTGGTCCAGCCCTGACCATGGTGGTCCGCTGGGACACTTTGAATATTTTCATCGTTTTCAGCTAGGCCCATTGTGAATGGGGCTTACCCATAGTGGTCCGTGGTGGTCCAAGCAGATATGAAGCCCACAACCATGGGGGACCAGGCCGGTGCGGGGCCCTGGGAGCCCTGGGACCTGGCCCACCCCCGGGGGTCCGATGGGGGGGCCTCAGCCCATGGGGGACCAAGGTGGTCCCGGCCCTATAGGCCCATAGGGGAGCCTGGGCCCTGGGCCTTTTCGCGTGGACCCAGGGTGAGCGGGGCCTACCCATAGTGGTCCATGGTGGTCCGTGGTGGTCCAAGCAGATATGAAGCCCACAACCATGGGGGACCAGGCCGGTGTGGGGCCCTGGGACCCCTGGGACCTGGCCCACCCCCGGGGGTCCGATGGGGGGGCCTCAGCCCATGGGGGACCAAGGTGGTCCCGGCCTTGGCCTTATAGGCCCATAGGGGAGCCTGGGCCCTGGGCCTTTTCGCATGGACCCAGGGTGAGCGGGGCCTACCCATAGTGGTCCATGGTGGTCCGTGGTGGTCCAAGCAGATATGAAGCCCGCAACCGTGGGGGACCAGGCCGGTGTGGGGCCCTGGGACCCCTGGGACCTGGCCCACCCCCGGGGGTCCGATGGGGGGGCCTCAGCCCATGGGGGACCGAGGTGGTCCCGGCCCTATAGGCCCATAGGGGGCCCTGGGCCCGGGGGCTTTTCGCACGGACCCAGGGTGAGCGGGGCCTACCCATAGTGGTCCATGGTGGTCCGTGGTGGTCCAAGCAGATATGAAGCCCGCAAGCGTGGGGGACCAGGCCGGTGTGGGGCCCTGGGACCCCTGGGACCTGGCCCACCCCCGGGGGTCCGATGGGGGGGCCTCAGCCCATGGGGGACCAAGGTGGCCCCGGCCCTATAGGCCCATAGGGGGCCCTGGGCCCTGGGCCTTTTCGCACGGACCCAGGGTGAGCGGGGCCTACCCATAGTGGTCCACGGTGGTCCGTGGTGGTCCGGGCAGATGTGTAGCCCGCAAGCGTGGGGGACCAGGCCGGTGTGGGGCCCTGGGAGCCCTGGGACCTGGCCCAGACCCGGGGTCTGATGGGGGGGCCTCAGCCCATGGGGGACCAAGGTGGCCCCGGCCCTATAGGCCCATAGGGGGCCCTGGGCCCGGGGGCTTTTCGCACGGACCCAGGGTGAGCGGGGCCTACCCATAGTGGTCCATGGTGGTCCGTGGTGGTCCAAGCAGATATGAAGCCCGCAAGCGTGGGGGACCAGGCCGGTGTGGGGCCCTGGGACCCCTGGGACCTTGCCCACCCCCGGGGGTCCGATGGGGGGTTCTCAGCCCATGGGGGATCAAGGTGGTCCCGGCCCTATAGGCCCATAGGGGGCCCTGGGCCCGGGGGCTTTTCGCACGGACCCACGGTGAGCGGGGGCTTTTCGCACGGACCCACGGTGAGCGGGGGCTTTTCGCACGGACCCAGGGTGAGCGGGGCCTACCCATAGTGGTCCACGGTGGTCCGTGGTGGTCCGTGGTCCACGCAGATGTGTAGCCCGCAACCGTGGGGGACCAGGCCGGTGTGGGGGCCCTGGGAGCCCTGGGACCTGGCCCACCCCCGGGGGTCCGATGGGGGGGGCCTCAGCCCATGGGGGACCAAGGTGGCCCCGGCCCTATAGGCCCATAGGGGGCCCTGGGCCCTGGGCCTTTTCGCACGGACCCAGGGTGAGCGGGGCCTACCCATAGTGGTCCACGGTGGTCCGTGGTGGTCCAAGCAGATATGAAGCCCGCAAGCGTGGGGGACCAGGCCGGTGTGGGGCCCTGGGACCCCTGGGACCTTGCCCACCCCCGGGGGGTCCGATGGGGGGTTCTCAGCCCATGGGGGATCAAGGTGGTCCCGGCCCTATAGGCCCATAGGGGCCCTGGGCCCGGGGGCTTTTCGCACGGACCCACGGTGAGCGGGGGCTTTTCGCACGGACCCACGGTGAGCGGGGGCTTTTCGCACGGACCCAGGGTGAGCGGGGCCTACCCATAGTGGTCCACGGTGGTCCGTGGTGGTCCGTGGTCCACGCAGATGTGTAGCCCGCAACCGTGGGGGACCAGGCCGGTGTGGGGCCCTGGGAGCCCTGGGACCTGGCCCACCCCCGGGGGTCCGATGGGGGGGCCTCAGCCCATGGGGGACCAAGGTGGGCCCCGGCCCTATAGGCCCATAGGGGGCCCTGGGCCCTGGCCTTTTCGCACGGACCCAGGGTGAGCGGGGCCTACCCATAGTGGTCCACGGTGGTCCGTGGTGGTCCACGCAGATATGAAGCCCGCAACCGTGGGGGACCAGGCCGGTGTGGGGCCCTGGGAGCCCTGGGACCTGGCCCACCCCCGGGGGTCCGATGGGGGGGCCTCAGCCCATGGGGACCAAGGTGGCCCCGGCCCTATAGGCCCATAGGGGGCCCTGGGCCCTGGGCCTTTTCGCACGGACCCAGGGTGAGCGGGGCCTACCCATAGTGGTCCACGGTGGTCCGTGGTGGTCCGGGCAGATGTGTAGCCCGCAAGCGTGGGGGACCAGGCCGGTGTGGGGCCCTGGGAGCCCTGGGACCTGGCCCACCCCCGGGGGTCCGATGGGGGGGCCTCA
>JAXIVH010001141.1:17500-20000 GCA_036785325.1 Urophycis tenuis
CCCGGGGGCTTTTCGCACGGACCCAGGGTGAGCGGGGCCTACCCATAGTGGTCCATGGTGGTCCGTGGTGGTCCAAGCAGATATGAAGCCCGCAAGCGTGGGGGACCAGGCCGGTGTGGGGCCCTGGGACCCCTGGGACCTGGCCCACCCCCGGGGGTCCGATGGGGGGGCCTCAGCCCATGGGGGACCAAGGTGGCCCCGGCCCTATAGGCCCATAGGGGGCCCTGGGCCCTGGGCCTTTTCGCACGGACCCAGGGTGAGCGGGGCCTACCCATAGTGGTCCACGGTGGTCCGTGGTGGTCCGGGCAGATGTGTAGCCCGCAAGCGTGGGGGACCAGGCCGGTGTGGGGCCCTGGGAGCCCTGGGACCTGGCCCAGACCCGGGGGTCTGATGGGGGGGCCTCAGCCCATGGGGGACCAAGGTGGCCCCGGCCCTATAGGCCCATAGGGGGCCCTGGGCCCGGGGGCTTTTCGCACGGACCCAGGGTGAGCGGGGCCTACCCATAGTGGTCCATGGTGGTCCGTGGTGGTCCAAGCAGATATGAAGCCCGCAAGCGTGGGGGACCAGGCCGGTGTGGGGCCCTGGGACCCCTGGGACCTTGCCCACCCCCGGGGGTCCGATGGGGGGTTCTCAGCCCATGGGGGATCAAGGTGGTCCCGGCCCTATAGGCCCATAGGGGGCCCTGGGCCCGGGGGCTTTTCGCACGGACCCACGGTGAGCGGGGGCTTTTCGCACGGACCCACGGTGAGCGGGGGCTTTTCGCACGGACCCAGGGTGAGCGGGGCCTACCCATAGTGGTCCACGGTGGTCCGTGGTGGTCCGTGGTCCACGCAGATGTGTAGCCCGCAACCGTGGGGGACCAGGCCGGTGTGGGGCCCTGGGAGCCCTGGGACCTGGCCCACCCCCGGGGGTCCGATGGGGGGGCCTCAAGCCCCATGGGGGACCAAGGTGGCCCCGGCCCTATAGGCCCATAGGGGGCCCTGGGCCCTGGGCCTTTTCGCACGGACCCAGGGTGAGCGGGGCCTACCCATAGTGGTCCACGGTGGTCCGTGGTGGTCCAAGCAGATATGAAGCCCGCAAGCGTGGGGGACCAGGCCGGTGTGGGGCCCTGGGACCCCTGGGACCTTGCCCACCCCCGGGGGTCCGATGGGGGGTTCTCAGCCCATGGGGGATCAAGGTGGTCCCGGCCCTATAGGCCCATAGGGGGCCCTGGGCCCGGGGGCTTTTCGCACGGACCCACGGTGAGCGGGGGCTTTTCGCACGGACCCACGGTGAGCGGGGGCTTTTCGCACGGACCCAGGGTGAGCGGGGCCTACCCATAGTGGTCCACGGTGGTCCGTGGTGGTCCGTGGTCCACGCAGATGTGTAGCCCGCAACCGTGGGGGACCAGGCCGGTGTGGGGCCCTGGGAGCCCTGGGACCTGGCCCACCCCCGGGGGTCCGATGGGGGGGCCTCAGCCCATGGGGGACCAAGGTGGCCCCGGCCCTATAGGCCCATAGGGGGCCCTGGGCCCTGGGCCTTTTCGCACGGACCCAGGGTGAGCGGGGCCTACCCATAGTGGTCCACGGTGGTCCGTGGTGGTCCACGCAGATATGAAGCCCGCAACCGTGGGGGACCAGGCCGGTGTGGGGCCCTGGGAGCCCTGGGACCTGGCCCACCCCCGGGGGTCCGATGGGGGGGCCTCAGCCCATGGGGGACCAAGGTGGCCCCGGCCCTATAGGCCCATAGGGGGCCCTGGGCCCTGGGCCTTTTCGCACGGACCCAGGGTGAGCGGGGCCTACCCATAGTGGTCCACGGTGGTCCGTGGTGGTCCGGGCAGATGTGTAGCCCGCAAGCGTGGGGGACCAGGCCGGTGTGGGGCCCTGGGAGCCCTGGGACCTGGCCCACCCCCGGGGGTCCGATGGGGGGGCCTCAGCCCATGGGGGACCAAGGTGGCCCCGGCCCTATAGGCCCATAGGGGGCCCTGGGCCCTGGGCCTTTTCGCACGGACCCAGGGTGAGCGGGGCCTACCCATAGTGGTCCACGGTGGTCCGTGGTGGTCCAAGCAGATATGAAGCCCGCAAGCGTGGGGGACCAGGCCGGTGTGGGGCCCTGGGACCCCTGGGACCTTGCCCACCCCCGGGGGTCTGATGGGGGGGCCTCAGCCCATGGGGGACCAAGGTGGCCCCGGCCCTATAGGCCCATAGGGGGCCCTGGGCCCTGGGCCTTTTCACATGGACCCAGGGTGAGCGGGGCCTACCCATAGTGGTCCATGGTGGTCTGGGCAGATGTGTAGCCCGCAAGCGTGGGGGACCAGGCCGGTGTGGGGCCCTGGGACCCCTGGGACCTGGCCCACCCCCGGGGGTCCGATGGGGGGGCCTCAGCCCATGGGGGATCAAGGTGGTCCCGGCCCTATAGGCCCATAGGGGAGCCTGGGCCCGGGGGCTTTTCGCATGGACCCAGGGTGAGCTGGGCCTACCCATAGTGGTCCATGGTGGTCCGTGGTGGTCCACGCAGATAT
>JAXIVH010001141.1:30000-31296 GCA_036785325.1 Urophycis tenuis
CCAGGGCCGGCTGGCCAGCCTGCATCCCTCCTACCGTCCGTTGGTTCGATCCGACGGCTGTTCCCCCTCGGGTCCGGTCCTGGGGGGCTGGGCTCGGGTCTGGGGTGTGCACCGTGCCGCCGGGGAGGGCCGACGCCGGCCGCTCCTCACTCTGACAAACGGTGTTTGGTAAAATCGGCTGTTTGAGAAACGTACGCTTCGGAAGAACCGTGGCGATCGGGGGGACCGGATCGACTTAGGCCACAACCCGGGGCGGGTGCGTCTTCGTCGGGCTCCGGACTCTCCTCAACCACGGCCCGGCCTGGTAGGACAACCTGGGCAGACGGGGCGACTCGGGTCTCTTTCAAACGTGAGTTATTCACCGGTCCTCCAAAACGTTGGGAGACCGGGTCCGGGGGGGTCCGGGGGGTCTGGGGGGACGCTGGTGTGAGGAGCCTGTCGGGGTGGAGCGTGGCCACCCTGGAGGCCCTCACCGGGGCGTCCCTCTCTTGCCGTGTCCGGGAGAGGCGAGGTCATCTCGGATAAGAAACCTCATTCGAACTCCATGGAAGAAGCTTCGAAAGTGCCTCTCCTATATATGCTGCGGGAGGTGCTCAACTCGCCTCACAAAATTCGCACGCCTTGACTCAGAGAATTGAGTCAACTTTGCGAGTAAGCCATGGTGATCCAAATCCCATTGAAATGAATGGGGCCCATGGTGATCCACTCTTTGGGTGAGCCCATGGTGATCCACTCGACACTTAGAATATTTTCAACATTTTGAGGGTGTCCCATGGTGATCTGCTCGACACTTAGAATATTTTCCACATTTTCAGAGTTTCCCATGGTGGTCCAGCTCGACACTTAGAATATTTTTCACCACTTTCAGAGTTGCCCATGGTGGTCCAGCTCGACACTTAGAATATTTTCACCACTTTCAGAGTTTCCCATGGTGGTCCAGCTCGACACTTAGAATATTTTCCACCACTTTCAGAGTTTCCCATGGTGGTCCAGCTCGACACTTAGAATATTTTCCACCACTTTCAGAGTTTCCCATGGTGGTCCAGCTCGACACTTAGAATATTTTCCACCACTTTCAGAGTTTCCCATGGTGGTCCAGCTCGACACTTAGAATATTTTTCACCACTTTCAGAGTTTCCCATGGTGGTCCAGCTCGACACTTAGAATATTTTTCACCACTTTCAGAGTTACCCATGGTGGTCCGTACCCATGGTGGTCCGGGCCCATGGTGATCCAACCCATGGTGGTCCAGCCCCATGGTGGTCCACTGAGTCTCATGGTGGTCCAGCTCGACAC
>JAXIVH010001142.1:0-2500 GCA_036785325.1 Urophycis tenuis
ATCAGACCGCCGGGGGCGGGCCAGGTCCACTTGTAGTAGCGGTGGTGGTGGTGGTGGTGGTGGTGGTGGTGGTGGTGGTGGTGTTGGTGGGGGTGGATGTAGGGTGGGTACTCTTGCTGGCTACTGTGTCCGCGTGTGATGCCCTCTCCCTGGGACGGGCGCTGCTGGTGGGTGGTGGTGGTGGTGGTGCCGGTGCTAGTAATAGTAGTATGTTCCATGTGGACCACCATGGGCAAGCCCTATTCAACGTGGGTCCACGTGAAAACAACCCAGGCCCACACAGCCCCCCTATGGGCCTAGAGGGCCAGGACCACCGTGGGCCCCCGTGGGTAAAGTCCCCCCCATCAGACCGCCGGGGGCGGGCCAGGTCCCAGGGGACCCAGGGCCCCACACCGGCTTGCCCCCCCACGGTTGTGGGCGAAGGATCTACGTGGAGCACCATGTACCACCGGCACAGACAGCAACAGGCGAGCCCCGCTCACCGTGGGTCCGTGCGAAAAGGCCACGGGCCCAGGACAACCGCAGTGCCCCCCATCAGACCCCCGGGGTCGGGCCAGGTCCCAGGGCCCCACGACGGCCTGGTCCCCCACGGTTGTGGGGGAAAGATCTACGTGGAGCACCATGTACCACCGGCACAGACAGCAACAGGCGAGCCCCGCTCACCGTGGGTCCGTGCGAAAAGGCCACGGGCCCAGGACAACCGCAGTCCCCCCCATCAGACCCCCGGGGTCGGGCCAGGTCCCAGGGCCCCACGACGGCCTGGTCCCCCACGGTTGTGGGGGGGAAGATCTACGTGGAGCACCATGTACCACCGGCACAGACAGCAACAGGCGAGCCCCGCTCACCGTGGGTCCCGTGCGAAAAGGCCCCGGGCCCAGGACCACCGCAGGCCCCCCCCATCAGACCCCCGGGGGTGGGCCAGGTCCCAGGGGACCCAGGGCCCCACACCGGCTTGCCCCCCCACGGTTGTGGGCGAAGGATCTACGTGGAGCACCATGTACCACCGGCATAGACAGCAATGGGCAAGCCCCGCTCACCGTGGGTCCGTGCGAAAAGGCCACGGGCCCAGGACCGCCGCAGTCCCCCCCATCAGACTCCCGGGGGTGGGCCAGGTCCCAGGGCCCCACGACGGCCTGGTCCCCCACGGTTGTGGGGGAAAGATCTACGTGGAGCACCATGTACCACCGGCACAGACAGCAACAGGCGAGCCCCGCTCACCGTGGGTCCGTGCGAAAAGGCCCCGGGCCCAGGACCACCGCAGGCCCCCCCATCAGACCCCCGGGGGTGGGCCCAGGTCCCAGGGGACCCAGGGCCCCACACCGGCTTGCCCCCCCACGGTTGTGGGCGAAGGATCTACGTGGAGCACCATGTACCACCGGCATAGACAGCAATGGGCAAGCCCCGCTCACCGTGGGTCCGTGCGAAAAGGCCACGGGCCCAGGACCGCCGCAGTCCCCCCCATCAGACTCCCGGGGGTGGGCCAGGTCCCAGGGCCCCACGACGGCCTGGTCCCCCACGGTTGTGGGGGAAAGATCTACGTGGAGCACCATGTACCACCGGCACAGACAGCAACAGGCGAGCCCCGCTCACCGTGGGTCCGTGCGAAAAGGCCCCGGGCCCAGGACCACCGCAGGCCCCCCCATCAGACCCCCGGGGGTGGGCCAGGTACTGACATTGATACTGGCTTGGGGCGCGGCCGAATGATGGTCGCCCCTCTCCATGATCACAGCGCATGTTTATGAAGGACTGGCTGTTAAACCACTTGCATACGACCTGATTCTGGGTCAGGGTGTCGTGAGTAGCAGAGCAGCTTTATGACTGCGATCTATTGAAAGTCATCCCTCGATCCAAGCTTTTGTCGCGGCAGCGGGCAGGCTCGCGCGGGCGGCCACCCGGGCCACGGCTCTCTCTCTCTCTCTCCCCCTCTCCTCGTGACGATCACCATGGGTCCGGGCGCTCGGGGGGGAGAAGGAACAAGTGTATAGGGGTGGGCGGTCGGGTAGGCGAGGGAGGGCACCGCAGGTCAAGGCACTTAGAAAAAGGATGGTAAAGAGGTTAAGCCCATTCATTGTCAATGGGAGTTGGATCACCATGGGCGCCCATTCATTTTCAAAGGGAGTTGGATCACCATGGGCGCCCATTCATTTTCAATGGGAGTTGGATCACCATGGGCGCCCATTCATGTCAATGGGAATTGGATCACCATGGGGCCGTTCGTCGAGAGCCGCGCAGAGTGATTAATCAGTGTCGCCGGGGTGTCGCCGGGGCCGCCGGGGGGTGCTTAAGAGTGGGTGACCGTGCTCGGCTGGCGCCCGGGTTGCTGGGTGTGCCGTGGAGATGGTGGGTGAGTGGTGGTTCTAGTCCGGCCACGGTGCTCTGTGCCTGGGGTGGGTGGGTGGGGGTGGATGTAGGGTGGGTACTCTTGCTGGCCGCGTGTGGTGCCCTCTCCCTGGGACGGGCGCTGCTGGTGGGTGGTGGTGGTGGTGGTGCCGGTGCTAGT
>JAXIVH010001142.1:5000-31258 GCA_036785325.1 Urophycis tenuis
GTCCCCCCATCAGACCGCCGGGGGCGGGCCAGGTCCCAGGGGACCCAGGGCCCCACACCGGCTTGCACCCCCACGGTTGTGGGCGAAGGATCTACGTGGAGCACCATGTACCACCGGCACAGACAGCAACAGGCGAGCCCCGCTCACCTCGGGTCCGTGCGAAAAGGCCACGGGCCCAGGACAACCGCAGTCCCCCCCATCAGACCCCCGGGGTCGGGCCAGGTCCCAGGGGCCCACGACGGCCTGGTCCCCCACGGTTGTGGCATACGACCGCGCAGAGTGCTTAATCAGTGTCGCCGGGGCCGCCGGTGGGTGCTTAAGAGTGGGTGACCGTGCTCGGCTGGCGCCCGGGTTGCTGGGTGTGCCGTGGAGATGGTGGGTGAGTGGTGGTTCTAGTCCGGCCACGGTGCTCTGTGCCTGGGGTGGGTGGGTGGGTGGGTGGGTGGGTGGGGGTGGATGTAGGGTGGGTACTCTTGCTGGCCGCGTGTGGTGCCCTCTCCCTGGGACGGGCGCTGCTGGTGGGTGGTGGTGGTGGTGGTGCCGGTGCTAGTAATAGTAGTATGTTCCATGTGGACCACCATGGGCAAGCCCTATTCAACGTGGGTCCACGTGAAAACAACCCAGGCCCACACAGCCCCCCTATGGGCCTAGAGGGCCAGGACCACCGTGGGCCCCCGTGGGTAAAGTCCCCCCATCAGACCGCCGGGGGCGGGCCAGGTCCACTTGTAGTAGCGGTGGTGGTGGTGGTGGTGGTGGTGGTGGTGGTGGTGGTGGTGTTGGTGGGGGTGGATGTAGGGTGGGTACTCTTGCTGGCTACTGTGTCCGCGTGTGATGCCCTCTCCCTGGGACGGGCGCTGCTGGTGGGTGGTGGTGGTGGTGGTGCCGGTGCTAGTAATAGTAGTATGTTCCATGTGGACCACCATGGGCAAGCCCTATTCAACGTGGGTCCACGTGAAAACAACCCAGGCCCACACAGCCCCCCTATGGGCCTAGAGGGCCAGGACCACCGTGGGCCCCCGTGGGTAAAGTCCCCCCATCAGACCGCCGGGGGCGGGCCAGGTCCCAGGGGACCCAGGGCCCCACACCGGCTTGCCCCCCCACGGTTGTGGGCGAAGGATCTACGTGGAGCACCATGTACCACCGGCACAGACAGCAACAGGCGAGCCCCGCTCACCGTGGGTCCGTGCGAAAAGGCCACGGGCCCAGGACAACCGCAGTGCCCCCCATCAGACCCCCGGGGTCGGGCCAGGTCCCAGGGCCCCACGACGGCCTGGTCCCCCACGGTTGTGGGGGAAAGATCTACGTGGAGCACCATGTACCACCGGCACAGACAGCAACAGGCGAGCCCCGCTCACCGTGGGTCCGTGCGAAAAGGCCACGGGCCCAGGACAACCGCAGTCCCCCCCATCAGACCCCCGGGGTCGGGCCAGGTCCCAGGGCCCCACGACGGCCTGGTCCCCCACGGTTGTGGGGGGAAGATCTACGTGGAGCACCATGTACCACCGGCACAGACAGCAACAGGCGAGCCCCGCTCACCGTGGGTCCGTGCGAAAAGGCCCCGGGCCCAGGACCACCGCAGGCCCCCCCATCAGACCCCCGGGGGTGGGCCAGGTCCCAGGGGACCCAGGGCCCCACACCGGCTTGCCCCCCCACGGTTGTGGGCGAAGGATCTACGTGGAGCACCATGTACCACCGGCATAGACAGCAATGGGCAAGCCCCGCTCACCGTGGGTCCGTGCGAAAAGGCCACGGGCCCAGGACCGCCGCAGTCCCCCCCATCAGACTCCCGGGGGTGGGCCAGGTCCCAGGGCCCCACGACGGCCTGGTCCCCCACGGTTGTGGGGGAAAGATCTACGTGGAGCACCATGTACCACCGGCACAGACAGCAACAGGCGAGCCCCGCTCACCGTGGGTCCGTGCGAAAAGGCCCCGGGCCCAGGACCACCGCAGGCCCCCCCATCAGACCCCCGGGGGTGGGCCAGGTCCCAGGGGACCCAGGGCCCCACACCGGCTTGCCCCCCCACGGTTGTGGGCGAAGGATCTACGTGGAGCACCATGTACCACCGGCATAGACAGCAATGGGCAAGCCCCGCTCACCGTGGGTCCGTGCGAAAAGGCCACGGGCCCAGGACCGCCGCAGTCCCCCCCATCAGACTCCCGGGGGTGGGCCAGGTCCCAGGGCCCCACGACGGCCTGGTCCCCCACGGTTGTGGGGGAAAGATCTACGTGGAGCACCATGTACCACCGGCACAGACAGCAACAGGCGAGCCCCGCTCACCGTGGGTCCGTGCGAAAAGGCCCCGGGCCCAGGACCACCGCAGGCCCCCCCATCAGACCCCCGGGGGTGGGCCAGGTACTGACATTTGATACTGGCTTGGGGCGCGGCCGAATGATGGTCGCCCCTCTCCATGATCACAGCGCATGTTTATGAAGGACTGGCTGTTAAACCACTTGCATACGACCTGATTCTGGGTCAGGGTGTCGTGAGTAGCAGAGCAGCTTTATGACTGCGATCTATTGAAAGTCATCCCTCGATCCAAGCTTTTGTCGCGGCAGCGGGCAGGCTCGCGCGGGCGGCCACCCGGGCCACGGCTCTCTCTCTCTCTCTCCCCCTCTCCTCGTGACGATCACCATGGGTCCGGGCGCTCGGGGGGGAGAAGGAACAAGTGTATAGGGGTGGGCGGTCGGGTAGGCGAGGGAGGGCACCGCAGGTCAAGGCACTTAGAAAAAGGATGGTAAAGAGGTTAAGCCCATTCATTGTCAATGGGAGTTGGATCACCATGGGCGCCCATTCATTTTCAAAGGGAGTTGGATCACCATGGGCGCCCATTCATTTTCAATGGGAGTTGGATCACCATGGGCGCCCATTCATGTCAATGGGAATTGGATCACCATGGGGCCGTTCGTCGAGAGCCGCGCAGAGTGATTAATCAGTGTCGCCGGGGCCGCCGGGGGGTGCTTAAGAGTGGGTGACCGTGCTCGGCTGGCGCCCGGGTTGCTGGGTGTGCCGTGGAGATGGTGGGTGAGTGGTGGTTCTAGTCCGGCCACGGTGCTCTGTGCCTGGGGTGGGTGGGTGGGGGTGGATGTAGGGTGGGTACTCTTGCTGGCCGCGTGTGGTGCCCTCTCCCTGGGACGGGCGCTGCTGGTGGGTGGTGGTGGTGGTGGTGCCGGTGCTAGTAATAGTAGTATGTTCCATGTGGACCACCATGGGCAAGCCCTATTCAACGTGGGTCCACGTGAAAACAACCCAGGCCCACACAGCCCCCCTATGGGCCTAGAGGGCCAGGACCACCGTGGGCCCCCGTGGGTAAAGTCCCCCCATCAGACCGCCGGGGGCGGGCCAGGTCCACTTGTAGTAGCGGTGGTGGTGGTGGTGGTGGTGGTGGTGGTGGTGGTGGTGGTGTTGGTGGGGGTGGATGTAGGGTGGGTACTCTTGCTGGCTACTGTGTCCGCGTGTGATGCCCTCTCCCTGGGACGGGCGCTGCTGGTGGGTGGTGGTGGTGGTGGTGCCGGTGCTAGTAATAGTAGTATGTTCCATGTGGACCACCATGGGCAAGCCCTATTCAACGTGGGTCCACGTGAAAACAACCCAGGCCCACACAGCCCCCCTATGGGCCTAGAGGGCCAGGACCACCGTGGGCCCCCGTGGGTAAAGTCCCCCCATCAGACCGCCGGGGGCGGGCCAGGTCCCAGGGGACCCAGGGCCCCACACCGGCTTGCCCCCCCACGGTTGTGGGCGAAGGATCTACGTGGAGCACCATGTACCACCGGCACAGACAGCAACAGGCGAGCCCCGCTCACCGTGGGTCCGTGCGAAAAGGCCACGGGCCCAGGACAACCGCAGTCCCCCCCATCAGACCCCCGGGGTCGGGCCAGGTCCCAGGGCCCCACGACGGCCTGGTCCCCCACGGTTGTGGCATACGACCGCGCAGAGTGCTTAATCAGTGTCGCCGGGGCCGCCGGTGGGTGCTTAAGAGTGGGTGACCGTGCTCGGCTGGCGCCCGGGTTGCTGGGTGTGCCGTGGAGATGGTGGGTGAGTGGTGGTTCTAGTCCGGCCACGGTGCTCTGTGCCTGGGGTGGGTGGGTGGGGGTGGATGTAGGGTGGGTACTCTTGCTGGCCGCGTGTGGTGCCCTCTCCCTGGGACGGGCGCTGCTGGTGGGTGGTGGTGGTGGTGGTGCCGGTGCTAGTAATAGTAGTATGTTCCATGTGGACCACCATGGGCAAGCCCTATTCAACGTGGGTCCACGTGAAAACAACCCAGGCCCACACAGCCCCCCTATGGGCCTAGAGGGCCAGGACCACCGTGGGCCCCCGTGGGTAAAGTCCCCCCATCAGACCGCCGGGGGCGGGCCAGGTCCACTTGTAGTAGCGGTGGTGGTGGTGGTGGTGGTGGTGGTGGTGGTGGTGGTGGTGTTGGTGGGGGTGGATGTAGGGTGGGTACTCTTGCTGGCTACTGTGTCCGCGTGTGATGCCCTCTCCCTGGGACGGGCGCTGCTGGTGGGTGGTGGTGGTGGTGGTGCCGGTGCTAGTAATAGTAGTATGTTCCATGTGGACCACCATGGGCAAGCCCTATTCAACGTGGGTCCACGTGAAAACAACCCAGGCCCACACAGCCCCCCTATGGGCCTAGAGGGCCAGGACCACCGTGGGCCCCCGTGGGTAAAGTCCCCCCATCAGACCGCCGGGGGCGGGCCAGGTCCCAGGGGACCCAGGGCCCCACACCGGCTTGACCCCCACGGTTGTGGGCGAAGGATCTACGTGGAGCACCATGTACCACCGGCACAGACAGCAACAGGCGAGCCCCGCTCACCTCGGGTCCGTGCGAAAAGGCCACGGGCCCAGGACAACCGCAGTCCCCCCCATCAGACCCCCGGGGTCGGGCCAGGTCCCAGGGGCCCACGACGGCCTGGTCCCCCACGGTTGTGGCATACGACCGCGCAGAGTGCTTAATCAGTGTCGCCGGGGCCGCCGGTGGGTGCTTAAGAGTGGGTGACCGTGCTCGGCTGGCGCCCGGGTTGCTGGGTGTGCCGTGGAGATGGTGGGTGAGTGGTGGTTCTAGTCCGGCCACGGTGCTCTGTGCCTGGGGTGGGTGGGTGGGGGTGGATGTAGGGTGGGTACTCTTGCTGGCCGCGTGTGGTGCCCTCTCCCTGGGACGGGCGCTGCTGGTGGGTGGTGGTGGTGGTGGTGCCGGTGCTAGTAATAGTAGTATGTTCCATGTGGACCACCATGGGCAAGCCCTATTCAACGTGGGTCCACGTGAAAACAACCCAGGCCCACACAGCCCCCCTATGGGCCTAGAGGGCCAGGACCACCGTGGGCCCCCGTGGGTAAAGTCCCCCCATCAGACCGCCGGGGGCGGGCCAGGTCCACTTGTAGTAGCGGTGGTGGTGGTGGTGGTGGTGGTGGTGGTGGTGGTGGTGGTGTTGGTGGGGGTGGATGTAGGGTGGGTACTCTTGCTGGCTACTGTGTCCGCGTGTGATGCCCTCTCCCTGGGACGGGCGCTGCTGGTGGGTGGTGGTGGTGGTGGTGCCGGTGCTAGTAATAGTAGTATGTTCCATGTGGACCACCATGGGCAAGCCCTATTCAACGTGGGTCCACGTGAAAACAACCCAGGCCCACACAGCCCCCCTATGGGCCTAGAGGGCCAGGACCACCGTGGGCCCCCGTGGGTAAAGTCCCCCCATCAGACCGCCGGGGGCGGGCCAGGTCCCAGGGGACCCAGGGCCCCACACCGGCTTGACCCCCACGGTTGTGGGCGAAGGATCTACGTGGAGCACCATGTACCACCGGCACAGACAGCAACAGGCGAGCCCCGCTCACCTCGGGTCCGTGCGAAAAGGCCACGGGCCCAGGACAACCGCAGTCCCCCCCATCAGACCCCCGGGGTCGGGCCAGGTCCCAGGGGCCCACGACGGCCTGGTCCCCCACGGTTGTGGCATACGACCGCGCAGAGTGCTTAATCAGTGTCGCCGGGGCCGCCGGTGGGTGCTTAAGAGTGGGTGACCGTGCTCGGCTGGCGCCCGGGTTGCTGGGTGTGCCGTGGAGATGGTGGGTGAGTGGTGGTTCTAGTCCGGCCACGGTGCTCTGTGCCTGGGGTGGGTGGGTGGGGGTGGATGTAGGGTGGGTACTCTTGCTGGCCGCGTGTGGTGCCCTCTCCCTGGGACGGGCGCTGCTGGTGGGTGGTGGTGGTGGTGGTGCCGGTGCTAGTAATAGTAGTATGTTCCATGTGGACCACCATGGGCAAGCCCTATTCAACGTGGGTCCACGTGAAAACAACCCAGGCCCACACAGCCCCCCTATGGGCCTAGAGGGCCAGGACCACCGTGGGCCCCCGTGGGTAAAGTCCCCCCATCAGACCGCCGGGGGCGGGCCAGGTCCACTTGTAGTAGCGGTGGTGGTGGTGGTGGTGGTGGTGGTGGTGGTGGTGGTGGTGGTGTTGGTGGGGGTGGATGTAGGGTGGGTACTCTTGCTGGCTACTGTGTCCGCGTGTGATGCCCTCTCCCTGGGACGGGCGCTGCTGGTGGGTGGTGGTGGTGGTGGTGGTGCCGGTGCTAGTAATAGTAGTATGTTCCATGTGGACCACCATGGGCAAGCCCTATTCAACGTGGGTCCACGTGAAAACAACCCAGGCCCACACAGCCCCCCTATGGGCCTAGAGGGCCAGGACCACCGTGGGCCCCCGTGGGTAAAGTCCCCCCATCAGACCGCCGGGGGCGGGCCAGGTCCCAGGGGACCCAGGGCCCCACACCGGCTTGCCCCCCCACGGTTGTGGGCGAAGGATCTACGTGGAGCACCATGTACCACCGGCACAGACAGCAACAGGCGAGCCCCGCTCACCGTGGGTCCGTGCGAAAAGGCCACGGGCCCAGGACAACCGCAGTGCCCCCCATCAGACCCCCGGGGTCGGGCCAGGTCCCAGGGCCCCACGACGGCCTGGTCCCCCACGGTTGTGGGGGAAAGATCTACGTGGAGCACCATGTACCACCGGCACAGACAGCAACAGGCGAGCCCCGCTCACCGTGGGTCCGTGCGAAAAGGCCACGGGCCCAGGACAACCGCAGTCCCCCCCATCAGACCCCCGGGGTCGGGCCAGGTCCCAGGGCCCCACGACGGCCTGGTCCCCCACGGTTGTGGGGGGAAGATCTACGTGGAGCACCATGTACCACCGGCACAGACAGCAACAGGCGAGCCCCGCTCACCGTGGGTCCGTGCGAAAAGGCCCCGGGCCCAGGACCACCGCAGGCCCCCCCATCAGACCCCCGGGGGTGGGCCAGGTCCCAGGGGACCCAGGGCCCCACACCGGCTTGCCCCCCCACGGTTGTGGGCGAAGGATCTACGTGGAGCACCATGTACCACCGGCATAGACAGCAATGGGCAAGCCCCGCTCACCGTGGGTCCGTGCGAAAAGGCCACGGGCCCAGGACCGCCGCAGTCCCCCCCATCAGACTCCCGGGGGTGGGCCAGGTCCCAGGGCCCCACGACGGCCTGGTCCCCCACGGTTGTGGGGGAAAGATCTACGTGGAGCACCATGTACCACCGGCACAGACAGCAACAGGCGAGCCCCGCTCACCGTGGGTCCGTGCGAAAAGGCCCCGGGCCCAGGACCACCGCAGGCCCCCCCATCAGACCCCCGGGGGTGGGCCAGGTCCCAGGGGACCCAGGGCCCCACACCGGCTTGCCCCCCCACGGTTGTGGGCGAAGGATCTACGTGGAGCACCATGTACCACCGGCATAGACAGCAATGGGCAAGCCCCGCTCACCGTGGGTCCGTGCGAAAAGGCCACGGGCCCAGGACCGCCGCAGTCCCCCCCATCAGACTCCCGGGGGTGGGCCAGGTCCCAGGGCCCCACGACGGCCTGGTCCCCCACGGTTGTGGGGGAAAGATCTACGTGGAGCACCATGTACCACCGGCACAGACAGCAACAGGCGAGCCCCGCTCACCGTGGGTCCGTGCGAAAAGGCCCCGGGCCCAGGACCACCGCAGGCCCCCCCATCAGACCCCCGGGGGTGGGCCAGGTACTGACATTTGATACTGGCTTGGGGCGCGGCCGAATGATGGTCGCCCCTCTCCATGATCACAGCGCATGTTTATGAAGGACTGGCTGTTAAACCACTTGCATACGACCTGATTCTGGGTCAGGGTGTCGTGAGTAGCAGAGCAGCTTTATGACTGCGATCTATTGAAAGTCATCCCTCGATCCAAGCTTTTGTCGCGGCAGCGGGCAGGCTCGCGCGGGCGGCCACCCGGGCCACGGCTCTCTCTCTCTCTCTCCCCCTCTCCTCGTGACGATCACCATGGGTCCGGGCGCTCGGGGGGGAGAAGGAACAAGTGTATAGGGGTGGGCGGTCGGGTAGGCGAGGGAGGGCACCGCAGGTCAAGGCACTTAGAAAAAGGATGGTAAAGAGGTTAAGCCCATTCATTGTCAATGGGAGTTGGATCACCATGGGCGCCCATTCATTTTCAAAGGGAGTTGGAACCATGGGCGCCCCATTCATTTTCAATGGGAGTTGGATCACCATGGGCGCCCATTCATGTCAATGGGAATTGGATCACCATGGGGCCGTTCGTCGAGAGCCGCGCAGAGTGATTAATCAGTGTCGCCGGGGCCGCCGGGGGGTGCTTAAGAGTGGGTGACCGTGCTCGGCTGGCGCCCGGGTTGCTGGGTGTGCCGTGGAGATGGTGGGTGAGTGGTGGTTCTAGTCCGGCCACGGTGCTCTGTGCCTGGGGTGGGTGGGTGGGGGTGGATGTAGGGGTGGGTACTCTTGCTGGCCGCGTGTGGTGCCCTCTCCCTGGGACGGGCGCTGCTGGTGGGTGGTGGTGGTGGTGGTGCCGGTGCTAGTAATAGTAGTATGTTCCATGTGGACCACCATGGGCAAGCCCTATTCAACGTGGGTCCACGTGAAAACAACCCAGGCCCACACAGCCCCCCTATGGGCCTAGAGGGCCAGGACCACCGTGGGCCCCCGTGGGTAAAGTCCCCCCATCAGACCGCCGGGGGCGGGCCAGGTCCACTTGTAGTAGCGGTGGTGGTGGTGGTGGTGGTGGTGGTGGTGGTGGTGGTGGTGTTGGTGGGGGTGGATGTAGGGTGGGTACTCTTGCTGGCTACTGTGTCCGCGTGTGATGCCCTCTCCCTGGGACGGGCGCTGCTGGTGGGTGGTGGTGGTGGTGGTGCCGGTGCTAGTAATAGTAGTATGTTCCATGTGGACCACCATGGGCAAGCCCTATTCAACGTGGGTCCACGTGAAAACAACCCAGGCCCACACAGCCCCCCTATGGGCCTAGAGGGCCAGGACCACCGTGGGCCCCCGTGGGTAAAGTCCCCCCATCAGACCGCCGGGGGCGGGCCAGGTCCCAGGGGACCCAGGGCCCCACACCGGCTTGCCCCCCCACGGTTGTGGGCGAAGGATCTACGTGGAGCACCATGTACCACCGGCACAGACAGCAACAGGCGAGCCCCGCTCACCGTGGGTCCGTGCGAAAAGGCCACGGGCCCAGGACAACCGCAGTCCCCCCCATCAGACCCCCGGGGTCGGGCCAGGTCCCAGGGCCCCACGACGGCCTGGTCCCCCACGGTTGTGGCATACGACCGCGCAGAGTGCTTAATCAGTGTCGCCGGGGCCGCCGGTGGGTGCTTAAGAGTGGGGTGACCGTGCTCGGCTGGCGCCCGGGTTGCTGGGTGTGCCGTGGAGATGGTGGGTGAGTGGTGGTTCTAGTCCGGCCACGGTGCTCTGTGCCTGGGGTGGGTGGGTGGGGGTGGATGTAGGGTGGGTACTCTTGCTGGCCGCGTGTGGTGCCCTCTCCCTGGGACGGGCGCTGCTGGTGGGTGGTGGTGGTGGTGGTGCCGGTGCTAGTAATAGTAGTATGTTCCATGTGGACCACCATGGGCAAGCCCTATTCAACGTGGGTCCACGTGAAAACAACCCAGGCCCACACAGCCCCCCTATGGGCCTAGAGGGCCAGGACCACCGTGGGCCCCCGTGGGTAAAGTCCCCCCATCAGACCGCCGGGGGCGGGCCAGGTCCACTTGTAGTAGCGGTGGTGGTGGTGGTGGTGGTGGTGGTGGTGGTGGTGGTGGTGTTGGTGGGGGTGGATGTAGGGTGGGTACTCTTGCTGGCTACTGTGTCCGCGTGTGATGCCCTCTCCCTGGGACGGGCGCTGCTGGTGGGTGGTGGTGGTGGTGGTGCCGGTGCTAGTAATAGTAGTATGTTCCATGTGGACCACCATGGGCAAGCCCTATTCAACGTGGGTCCACGTGAAAACAACCCAGGCCCACACAGCCCCCCTATGGGCCTAGAGGGCCAGGACCACCGTGGGCCCCCGTGGGTAAAGTCCCCCCATCAGACCGCCGGGGGCGGGCCAGGTCCCAGGGGACCCAGGGCCCCACACCGGCTTGACCCCCACGGTTGTGGGCGAAGGATCTACGTGGAGCACCATGTACCACCGGCACAGACAGCAACAGGCGAGCCCCGCTCACCTCGGGTCCGTGCGAAAAGGCCACGGGCCCAGGACAACCGCAGTCCCCCCCATCAGACCCCCGGGGTCGGGCCAGGTCCCAGGGGCCCACGACGGCCTGGTCCCCCACGGTTGTGGCATACGACCGCGCAGAGTGCTTAATCAGTGTCGCCGGGGCCGCCGGTGGGTGCTTAAGAGTGGGTGACCGTGCTCGGCTGGCGCCCGGGTTGCTGGGTGTGCCGTGGAGATGGTGGGTGAGTGGTGGTTCTAGTCCGGCCACGGTGCTCTGTGCCTGGGGTGGGTGGGTGGGGGTGGATGTAGGGTGGGTACTCTTGCTGGCCGCGTGTGGTGCCCTCTCCCTGGGACGGGCGCTGCTGGTGGGTGGTGGTGGTGGTGGTGCCGGTGCTAGTAATAGTAGTATGTTCCATGTGGACCACCATGGGCAAGCCCTATTCAACGTGGGTCCACGTGAAAACAACCCAGGCCCACACAGCCCCCCTATGGGCCTAGAGGGCCAGGACCACCGTGGGCCCCCGTGGGTAAAGTCCCCCCATCAGACCGCCGGGGGCGGGCCAGGTCCACTTGTAGTAGCGGTGGTGGTGGTGGTGGTGGTGGTGGTGGTGGTGGTGGTGGTGTTGGTGGGGGTGGATGTAGGGTGGGTACTCTTGCTGGCTACTGTGTCCGCGTGTGATGCCCTCTCCCTGGGACGGGCGCTGCTGGTGGGTGGTGGTGGTGGTGGTGCCGGTGCTAGTAATAGTAGTATGTTCCATGTGGACCACCATGGGCAAGCCCTATTCAACGTGGGTCCACGTGAAAACAACCCAGGCCCACACAGCCCCCCTATGGGCCTAGAGGGCCAGGACCACCGTGGGCCCCCGTGGGTAAAGTCCCCCCATCAGACCGCCGGGGGCGGGCCAGGTCCCAGGGGACCCAGGGCCCCACACCGGCTTGCCCCCCCACGGTTGTGGGCGAAGGATCTACGTGGAGCACCATGTACCACCGGCACAGACAGCAACAGGCGAGCCCCGCTCACCGTGGGTCCGTGCGAAAAGGCCACGGGCCCAGGACAACCGCAGTGCCCCCCATCAGACCCCCGGGGTCGGGCCAGGTCCCAGGGCCCCACGACGGCCTGGTCCCCCACGGTTGTGGGGGAAAGATCTACGTGGAGCACCATGTACCACCGGCACAGACAGCAACAGGCGAGCCCCGCTCACCGTGGGTCCGTGCGAAAAGGCCACGGGCCCAGGACAACCGCAGTCCCCCCCATCAGACCCCCGGGGTCGGGCCAGGTCCCAGGGCCCCACGACGGCCTGGTCCCCCACGGTTGTGGGGGGAAGATCTACGTGGAGCACCATGTACCACCGGCACAGACAGCAACAGGCGAGCCCCGCTCACCGTGGGTCCGTGCGAAAAGGCCCCGGGCCCAGGACCACCGCAGGCCCCCCCATCAGACCCCCGGGGGTGGGCCAGGTCCCAGGGGACCCAGGGCCCCACACCGGCTTGCCCCCCCACGGTTGTGGGCGAAGGATCTACGTGGAGCACCATGTACCACCGGCATAGACAGCAATGGGCAAGCCCCGCTCACCGTGGGTCCGTGCGAAAAGGCCACGGGCCCAGGACCGCCGCAGTCCCCCCCATCAGACTCCCGGGGGTGGGCCAGGTCCCAGGGCCCCACGACGGCCTGGTCCCCCACGGTTGTGGGGGAAAGATCTACGTGGAGCACCATGTACCACCGGCACAGACAGCAACAGGCGAGCCCCGCTCACCGTGGGTCCGTGCGAAAAGGCCCCGGGCCCAGGACCACCGCAGGCCCCCCCATCAGACCCCCGGGGGTGGGCCAGGTCCCAGGGGACCCAGGGCCCCACACCGGCTTGCCCCCCCACGGTTGTGGGCGAAGGATCTACGTGGAGCACCATGTACCACCGGCATAGACAGCAATGGGCAAGCCCCGCTCACCGTGGGTCCGTGCGAAAAGGCCACGGGCCCAGGACCGCCGCAGTCCCCCCCATCAGACTCCCGGGGGTGGGCCAGGTCCCAGGGCCCCACGACGGCCTGGTCCCCCACGGTTTGTGGGGAAAGATCTACGTGGAGCACCATGTACCACCGGCACAGACAGCAACAGGCGAGCCCCGCTCACCGTGGGTCCGTGCGAAAAGGCCCCGGGCCCAGGACCACCGCAGGCCCCCCCATCAGACCCCCGGGGGTGGGCCAGGTACTGACATTTGATACTGGCTTGGGGCGCGGCCGAATGATGGTCGCCCCTCTCCATGATCACAGCGCATGTTTATGAAGGACTGGCTGTTAAACCACTTGCATACGACCTGATTCTGGGTCAGGGGTGTCGTGAGTAGCAGAGCAGCTTTATGACTGCGATCTATTGAAAGTCATCCCTCGATCCAAGCTTTTGTCGCGGCAGCGGGCAGGCTCGCGCGGGCGGCCACCCGGGCCACGGCTCTCTCTCTCTCTCTCCCCCTCTCCTCGTGACGATCACCATGGGTCCGGGCGCTCGGGGGGGAGAAGGAACAAGTGTATAGGGGTGGGCGGTCGGGTAGGCGAGGGAGGGCACCGCAGGTCAAGGCACTTAGAAAAAGGATGGTAAAGAGGTTAAGCCCATTCATTGTCAATGGGAGTTGGATCACCATGGGCGCCCATTCATTTTCAAAGGGAGTTGGATCACCATGGGCGCCCATTCATTTTCAATGGGAGTTGGATCACCATGGGCGCCCATTCATGTCAATGGGAATTGGATCACCATGGGGCCGTTCGTCGAGAGCCGCGCAGAGTGATTAATCAGTGTCGCCGGGGCCGCCGGGGGGTGCTTAAGAGTGGGTGACCGTGCTCGGCTGGCGCCCGGGTTGCTGGGTGTGCCGTGGAGATGGTGGGTGAGTGGTGGTTCTAGTCCGGCCACGGTGCTCTGTGCCTGGGGTGGGTGGGTGGGGGTGGATGTAGGGTGGGTACTCTTGCTGGCCGCGTGTGGTGCCCTCTCCCTGGGACGGGCGCTGCTGGTGGGTGGTGGTGGTGGTGGTGCCGGTGCTAGTAATAGTAGTATGTTCCATGTGGACCACCATGGGCAAGCCCTATTCAACGTGGGTCCACGTGAAAACAACCCAGGCCCACACAGCCCCCCTATGGGCCTAGAGGGCCAGGACCACCGTGGGCCCCCGTGGGTAAAGTCCCCCCATCAGACCGCCGGGGGCGGGCCAGGTCCACTTGTAGTAGCGGTGGTGGTGGTGGTGGTGGTGGTGGTGGTGGTGGTGGTGGTGTTGGTGGGGGTGGATGTAGGGTGGGTACTCTTGCTGGCTACTGTGTCCGCGTGTGATGCCCTCTCCCTGGGACGGGCGCTGCTGGTGGGTGGTGGTGGTGGTGGTGCCCGGTGCTAGTAATAGTAGTATGTTCCATGTGGACCACCATGGGCAAGCCCTATTCAACGTGGGTCCACGTGAAAACAACCCAGGCCCACACAGCCCCCCTATGGGCCTAGAGGGCCAGGACCACCGTGGGCCCCCGTGGGTAAAGTCCCCCCATCAGACCGCCGGGGGCGGGCCAGGTCCCAGGGGACCCAGGGCCCCACACCGGCTTGCCCCCCCACGGTTGTGGGCGAAGGATCTACGTGGAGCACCATGTACCACCGGCACAGACAGCAACAGGCGAGCCCCGCTCACCGTGGGTCCGTGCGAAAAGGCCACGGGCCCAGGACAACCGCAGTCCCCCCCATCAGACCCCCGGGGTCGGGCCAGGTCCCAGGGCCCCACGACGGCCTGGTCCCCCACGGTTGTGGCATACGACCGCGCAGAGTGCTTAATCAGTGTCGCCGGGGCCGCCGTGTGGGTGCTTAAGAGTGGGTGACCGTGCTCGGCTGGCGCCCGGGTTGCTGGGTGTGCCGTGGAGATGGTGGGTGAGTGGTGGTTCTAGTCCGGCCACGGTGCTCTGTGCCTGGGGTGGGTGGGTGGGGGTGGATGTAGGGTGGGTACTCTTGCTGGCCGCGTGTGGTGCCCTCTCCCTGGGACGGGCGCTGCTGGTGGGTGGTGGTGGTGGTGGTGCCGGTGCTAGTAATAGTAGTATGTTCCATGTGGACCACCATGGGCAAGCCCTATTCAACGTGGGTCCACGTGAAAACAACCCAGGCCCACACAGCCCCCCTATGGGCCTAGAGGGCCAGGACCACCGTGGGCCCCCGTGGGTAAAGTCCCCCCATCAGACCGCCGGGGGCGGGCCAGGTCCACTTGTAGTAGCGGTGGTGGTGGTGGTGGTGGTGGTGGTGGTGGTGGTGGTGGTGTTGGTGGGGGTGGATGTAGGGTGGGTACTCTTGCTGGCTACTGTGTCCGCGTGTGATGCCCTCTCCCTGGGACGGGCGCTGCTGGTGGGTGGTGGTGGTGGTGGTGCCGGTGCTAGTAATAGTAGTATGTTCCATGTGGACCACCATGGGCAAGCCCTATTCAACGTGGGTCCACGTGAAAACAACCCAGGCCCACACAGCCCCCCTATGGGCCTAGAGGGCCAGGACCACCGTGGGCCCCCGTGGGTAAAGTCCCCCCATCAGACCGCCGGGGGCGGGCCAGGTCCCAGGGGACCCAGGGCCCCACACCGGCTTGACCCCCACGGTTGTGGGCGAAGGATCTACGTGGAGCACCATGTACCACCGGCACAGACAGCAACAGGCGAGCCCCGCTCACCTCGGGTCCGTGCGAAAAGGCCACGGGCCCAGGACAACCGCAGTCCCCCCCATCAGACCCCCGGGGTCGGGCCAGGTCCCAGGGGCCCACGACGGCCTGGTCCCCCACGGTTGTGGCATACGACCGCGCAGAGTGCTTAATCAGTGTCGCCGGGGCCGCCGGTGGGTGCTTAAGAGTGGGTGACCGTGCTCGGCTGGCGCCCGGGTTGCTGGGTGTGCCGTGGAGATGGTGGGTGAGTGGTGGTTCTAGTCCGGCCACGGTGCTCTGTGCCTGGGGTGGGTGGGTGGGGGTGGATGTAGGGTGGGTACTCTTGCTGGCCGCGTGTGGTGCCCTCTCCCTGGGACGGGCGCTGCTGGTGGGTGGTGGTGGTGGTGGTGCCGGTGCTAGTAATAGTAGTATGTTCCATGTGGACCACCATGGGCAAGCCCTATTCAACGTGGGTCCACGTGAAAACAACCCAGGCCCACACAGCCCCCCTATGGGCCTAGAGGGCCAGGACCACCGTGGGCCCCCGTGGGTAAAGTCCCCCCATCAGACCGCCGGGGGCGGGCCAGGTCCACTTGTAGTAGCGGTGGTGGTGGTGGTGGTGGTGGTGGTGGTGGTGGTGGTGGTGTTGGTGGGGGTGGATGTAGGGTGGGTACTCTTGCTGGCTACTGTGTCCGCGTGTGATGCCCTCTCCCTGGGACGGGCGCTGCTGGTGGGTGGTGGTGGTGGTGGTGCCGGTGCTAGTAATAGTAGTATGTTCCATGTGGACCACCATGGGCAAGCCCTATTCAACGTGGGTCCACGTGAAAACAACCCAGGCCCACACAGCCCCCCTATGGGCCTAGAGGGCCAGGACCACCGTGGGCCCCCGTGGGTAAAGTCCCCCCATCAGACCGCCGGGGGCGGGCCAGGTCCCAGGGGACCCAGGGCCCCACACCGGCTTGCCCCCCCACGGTTGTGGGCGAAGGATCTACGTGGAGCACCATGTACCACCGGCACAGACAGCAACAGGCGAGCCCCGCTCACCGTGGGTCCGTGCGAAAAGGCCACGGGCCCAGGACAACCGCAGTGCCCCCCATCAGACCCCCGGGGTCGGGCCAGGTCCCAGGGCCCCCACGACGGCCTGGTCCCCCACGGTGTGGGGGAAAGATCTACGTGGAGCACCATGTACCACCGGCACAGACAGCAACAGGCGAGCCCCGCTCACCGTGGGTCCGTGCGAAAAGGCCACGGGCCCAGGACAACCGCAGTCCCCCCCATCAGACCCCCGGGGTCGGGCCAGGTCCCAGGGCCCCACGACGGCCTGGTCCCCCACGGTTGTGGGGGGAAGATCTACGTGGAGCACCATGTACCACCGGCACAGACAGCAACAGGCGAGCCCCGCTCACCGTGGGTCCGTGCGAAAAGGCCCCGGGCCCAGGACCACCGCAGGCCCCCCCCATCAGACCCCCGGGGGTGGGCCAGGTCCCAGGGGACCCAGGGCCCCACACCGGCTTGCCCCCCCACGGTTGTGGGCGAAGGATCTACGTGGAGCACCATGTACCACCGGCATAGACAGCAATGGGCAAGCCCCGCTCACCGTGGGTCCGTGCGAAAAAGGCCACGGGCCCAGGACCGCCGCAGTCCCCCCCATCAGACTCCCGGGGGTGGGCCAGGTCCCAGGGCCCCACGACGGCCTGGTCCCCCACGGTTGTGGGGGAAAAGATCTACGTGGAGCACCATGTACCACCGGCACAGACAGCAACAGGCGAGCCCCGCTCACCGTGGGTCCGTGCGAAAAGGCCCCGGGCCCAGGACCACCGCAGGCCCCCCCATCAGACCCCCGGGGGTGGGCCAGGTCCCAGGGGACCCAGGGCCCCACACCGGCTTGCCCCCCCACGGTTGTGGGCGAAGGATCTACGTGGAGCACCATGTACCACCGGCATAGACAGCAATGGGCAAGCCCCGCTCACCGTGGGTCCGTGCGAAAAGGCCACGGGCCCAGGACCGCCGCAGTCCCCCCCATCAGACTCCCGGGGGTGGGCCAGGTCCCAGGGCCCCACGACGGCCTGGTCCCCCACGGTTGTGGGGGAAAGATCTACGTGGAGCACCATGTACCACCGGCACAGACAGCAACAGGCGAGCCCCGCTCACCGTGGGTCCGTGCGAAAAGGCCCCGGGCCCAGGACCACCGCAGGCCCCCCCATCAGACCCCCGGGGGTGGGCCAGGTACTGACATTTGATACTGGCTTGGGGCGCGGCCGAATGATGGTCGCCCCTCTCCATGATCACAGCGCATGTTTATGAAGGACTGGCTGTTAAACCACTTGCATACGACCTGATTCTGGGTCAGGGTGTCGTGAGTAGCAGAGCAGCTTTATGACTGCGATCTATTGAAAGTCATCCCTCGATCCAAGCTTTTGTCGCGGCAGCGGGCAGGCTCGCGCGGGCGGCCACCGGGCCACGGCTCTCTCTCTCTCTCTCCCCCTCTCCTCGTGACGATCACCATGGGTCCGGGCGCTCGGGGGGGAGAAGGAACAAGTGTATAGGGGTGGGCGGTCGGGTAGGCGAGGGAGGGCACCGCAGGTCAAGGCACTTAGAAAAAGGATGGTAAAGAGGTTAAGCCCATTCATTGTCAATGGGAGTTGGATCACCATGGGCGCCCATTCATTTTCAAAGGGAGTTGGATCACCATGGGCGCCCATTCATTTTCAATGGGAGTTGGATCACCATGGGCGCCCATTCATGTCAATGGGAATTGGATCACCATGGGGCCGTTCGTCGAGAGCCGCGCAGAGTGATTAATCAGTGTCGCCGGGGCCGCCGGGGGGTGCTTAAGAGTGGGTGACCGTGCTCGGCTGGCGCCCGGGTTGCTGGGTGTGCCGTGGAGATGGTGGGTGAGTGGTGGTTCTAGTCCGGCCACGGTGCTCTGTGCCTGGGGTGGGTGGGTGGGGGTGGATGTAGGGTGGGTACTCTTGCTGGCCGCGTGTGGTGCCCTCTCCCTGGGACGGGCGCTGCTGGTGGGTGGTGGTGGTGGTGGTGCCGGTGCTAGTAATAGTAGTATGTTCCATGTGGACCACCATGGGCAAGCCCTATTCAACGTGGGTCCACGTGAAAACAACCCAGGCCCACACAGCCCCCCTATGGGCCTAGAGGGCCAGGACCACCGTGGGCCCCCGTGGGTAAAGTCCCCCCATCAGACCGCCGGGGGCGGGCCAGGTCCACTTGTAGTAGCGGTGGTGGTGGTGGTGGTGGTGGTGGTGGTGGTGGTGGTGGTGGTGTTGGTGGGGGTGGATGTAGGGGTGGGTACTCTTGCTGGCTACTGTGTCCGCGTGTGATGCCCTCTCCCTGGGACGGGCGCTGCTGGTGGGTGGTGGTGGTGGTGGTGCCGGTGCTAGTAATAGTAGTATGTTCCATGTGGACCACCATGGGCAAGCCCTATTCAACGTGGGTCCACGTGAAAACAACCCAGGCCCACACAGCCCCCCTATGGGCCTAGAGGGCCAGGACCACCGTGGGCCCCCGTGGGTAAAGTCCCCCCATCAGACCGCCGGGGGCGGGCCAGGTCCCAGGGGACCCAGGGCCCCACACCGGCTTGCCCCCCCACGGTTGTGGGCGAAGGATCTACGTGGAGCACCATGTACCACCGGCACAGACAGCAACAGGCGAGCCCCGCTCACCGTGGGTCCGTGCGAAAAGGCCACGGGCCCAGGACAACCGCAGTCCCCCCCATCAGACCCCGGGGGTCGGGCCAGGTCCCAGGGCCCCACGACGGCCTGGTCCCCCACGGTTGTGGCATACGACCGCGCAGAGTGCTTAATCAGTGTCGCCGGGGCCGCCGGTGGGTGCTTAAGAGTGGGTGACCGTGCTCGGCTGGCGCCCGGGTTGCTGGGTGTGCCGTGGAGATGGTGGGTGAGTGGTGGTTCTAGTCCGGCCACGGTGCTCTGTGCCTGGGGTGGGTGGGTGGGGGTGGATGTAGGGTGGGTACTCTTGCTGGCCGCGTGTGGTGCCCTCTCCCTGGGACGGGCGCTGCTGGTGGGTGGTGGTGGTGGTGGTGCCGGTGCTAGTAATAGTAGTATGTTCCATGTGGACCACCATGGGCAAGCCCTATTCAACGTGGGTCCACGTGAAAACAACCCAGGCCCACACAGCCCCCCTATGGGCCTAGAGGGCCAGGACCACCGTGGGCCCCCGTGGGTAAAGTCCCCCATCAGACCGCCGGGGGCGGGCCAGGTCCACTTGTAGTAGCGGTGGTGGTGGTGGTGGTGGTGGTGGTGGTGGTGGTGGTGGTGTTGGTGGGGGTGGATGTAGGGTGGGTACTCTTGCTGGCTACTGTGTCCGCGGTGTGATGCCCTCTCCCTGGGACGGGCGCTGCTGGTGGGTGGTGGTGGTGGTGGTGCCGGTGCTAGTAATAGTAGTATGTTCCATGTGGACCACCATGGGCAAGCCCTATTCAACGTGGGTCCACGTGGAAAACAACCCAGGCCCACACAGCCCCCCTATGGGCCTAGAGGGCCAGGACCACCGTGGGCCCCCCGTGGGTAAAGTCCCCCCATCAGACCGCCGGGGGCGGGCCAGGTCCCAGGGGACCCAGGGCCCCACACCGGCTTGACCCCCACGGTTGTGGGCGAAGGATCTACGTGGAGCACCATGTACCACCGGCACAGACAGCAACAGGCGAGCCCCGCTCACCTCGGGTCCGTGCGAAAAGGCCACGGGCCCAGGACAACCGCAGTCCCCCCCATCAGACCCCCGGGGTCGGGCCAGGTCCCAGGGGCCCACGACGGCCTGGTCCCCCACGGTTGTGGCATACGACCGCGCAGAGTGCTTAATCAGTGTCGCCGGGGCCGCCGGTGGGTGCTTAAGAGTGGGTGACCGTGCTCGGCTGGCGCCCGGGTTGCTGGGTGTGCCGTGGAGATGGTGGGTGAGTGGTGGTTCTAGTCCGGCCACGGTGCTCTGTGCCTGGGGTGGGTGGGTGGGGGTGGATGTAGGGTGGGTACTCTTGCTGGCCGCGTGTGGTGCCCTCTCCCTGGGACGGGCGCTGCTGGTGGGTGGTGGTGGTGGTGGTGCCGGTGCTAGTAATAGTAGTATGTTCCATGTGGACCACCATGGGCAAGCCCTATTCAACGTGGGTCCACGTGAAAACAACCCAGGCCCACACAGCCCCCCTATGGGCCTAGAGGGCCAGGACCACCGTGGGCCCCCGTGGGTAAAGTCCCCCCATCAGACCGCCGGGGGCGGGCCAGGTCCACTTGTAGTAGCGGTGGTGGTGGTGGTGGTGGTGGTGGTGGTGGTGGTGGTGGTGTTGGTGGGGGTGGATGTAGGGTGGGTACTCTTGCTGGCTACTGTGTCCGCGTGTGATGCCCTCTCCCTGGGACGGGCGCTGCTGGTGGGTGGTGGTGGTGGTGGTGCCGGTGCTAGTAATAGTAGTATGTTCCATGTGGACCACCATGGGCAAGCCCTATTCAACGTGGGTCCACGTGAAAACAACCCAGGCCCACACAGCCCCCCTATGGGCCTAGAGGGCCAGGACCACCGTGGGCCCCCGTGGGTAAAGTCCCCCCATCAGACCGCCGGGGGCGGGCCAGGTCCCAGGGGACCCAGGGCCCCCACACCGGCTTGCCCCCCCACGGTTTGTGGGCGAAGGATCTACGTGGAGCACCATGTACCACCGGCACAGACAGCAACAGGGCGAGCCCCCGCTCACCGTGGGTCCGTGCGAAAAGGCCACGGGCCCAGGACAACCGCAGTGCCCCCCATCAGACCCCCGGGGTCGGGCCAGGTCCCAGGGCCCCACGACGGCCTGGTCCCCCACGGTTGTGGGGGAAAGATCTACGTGGAGCACCATGTACCACCGGCACAGACAGCAACAGGCGAGCCCCGCTCACCGTGGGTCCGTGCGAAAAGGCCACGGGCCCAGGACAACCGCAGTCCCCCCCATCAGACCCCCGGGGTCGGGCCAGGTCCCAGGGCCCCACGACGGCCTGGTCCCCCACGGTTGTGGGGGGAAGATCTACGTGGAGCACCATGTACCACCGGCACAGACAGCAACAGGCGAGCCCCGCTCACCGTGGGTCCGTGCGAAAAGGCCCCGGGCCCAGGACCACCGCAGGCCCCCCCATCAGACCCCCGGGGGTGGGCCAGGTCCCAGGGGACCCAGGGCCCCACACCGGCTTGCCCCCCCACGGTTGTGGGCGAAGGATCTACGTGGAGCACCATGTACCACCGGCATAGACAGCAATGGGCAAGCCCCGCTCACCGTGGGTCCGTGCGAAAAGGCCACGGGCCCAGGACCGCCGCAGTCCCCCCCATCAGACTCCCGGGGGTGGGCCAGGTCCCAGGGCCCCACGACGGCCTGGTCCCCCACGGTTGTGGGGGAAAGATCTACGTGGAGCACCATGTACCACCGGCACAGACAGCAACAGGCGAGCCCCGCTCACCGTGGGTCCGTGCGAAAAGGCCCCGGGCCCAGGACCACCGCAGGCCCCCCCATCAGACCCCCGGGGGTGGGCCAGGTCCCAGGGGACCCAGGGCCCCACACCGGCTTGCCCCCCCACGGTTTGTGGGCGAAGGATCTACGTGGAGCACCATGTACCACCGGCATAGACAGCAATGGCAAGCCCCGCTCACCGTGGGTCCGTGCGAAAAGGCCACGGGCCCAGGACCGCCGCAGTCCCCCCCATCAGACTCCCGGGGGTGGGCCAGGTCCCAGGGCCCCACGACGGCCTGGTCCCCCACGGTTGTGGGGGGAAAGATCTACGTGGAGCACCATGTACCACCGGCACAGACAGCAACAGGCGAGCCCCGCTCACCGTGGGTCCGTGCGAAAAGGCCCCGGGCCCAGGACCACCGCAGGCCCCCCCATCAGACCCCCGGGGGTGGGCCAGGTACTGACATTTGATACTGGCTTGGGGCGCGGCCGAATGATGGTCGCCCCTCTCCATGATCACAGCGCATGTTTATGAAGGACTGGCTGTTAAACCACTTGCATACGACCTGATTCTGGGTCAGGGTGTCGTGAGTAGCAGAGCAGCTTTATGACTGCGATCTATTGAAAGTCATCCCTCGATCCAAGCTTTTGTCGCGGCAGCGGGCAGGCTCGCGCGGGGCGGCCACCCGGGCCACGGCTCTCTCTCTCTCTCTCCCCCTCTCCTCGTGACGATCACCATGGGTCCGGGCGCTCGGGGGGGAGAAGGAACAAGTGTATAGGGGTGGGCGGTCGGGTAGGCGAGGGAGGGCACCGCAGGTCAAGGCACTTAGAAAAAGGATGGTAAAGAGGTTAAGCCCATTCATTGTCAATGGGAGTTGGATCACCATGGGCGCCCATTCATTTTCAAAGGGAGTTGGATCACCATGGGCGCCCATTCATTTTCAATGGGAGTTGGATCACCATGGGCGCCCATTCATGTCAATGGGAATTGGATCACCATGGGGCCGTTCGTCGAGAGCCCGCGCAGAGTGATTAATCAGTGTCGCCGGGGCCGCCGGGGGGTGCTTAAGAGTGGGTGACCGTGCTCGGCTGGCGCCCGGGTTGCTGGGTGTGCCGTGGAGATGGTGGGTGAGTGGTGGTTCTAGTCCGGCCACGGTGCTCTGTGCCTGGGGTGGGTGGGTGGGGGTGGATGTAGGGTGGGTACTCTTGCTGGCCGCGTGTGGTGCCCTCTCCCTGGGACGGGCGCTGCTGGTGGGTGGTGGTGGTGGTGGTGCCGGTGCTAGTAATAGTAGTATGTTCCATGTGGACCACCATGGGCAAGCCCTATTCAACGTGGGTCCACGTGAAAACAACCCAGGCCCACACAGCCCCCCTATGGGCCTAGAGGGCCAGGACCACCGTGGGCCCCCGTGGGTAAAGTCCCCCCATCAGACCGCCGGGGGCGGGCCAGGTCCACTTGTAGTAGCGGTGGTGGTGGTGGTGGTGGTGGTGGTGGTGGTGGTGGTGGTGTTGGTGGGGGTGGATGTAGGGTGGGTACTCTTGCTGGCTACTGTGTCCGCGTGTGATGCCCTCTCCCTGGGACGGGCGCTGCTGGTGGGTGGTGGTGGTGGTGGTGCCGGTGCTAGTAATAGTAGTATGTTCCATGTGGACCACCATGGGCAAGCCCTATTCAACGTGGGTCCACGTGAAAACAACCCAGGCCCACACAGCCCCCCTATGGGCCTAGAGGGCCAGGACCACCGTGGGCCCCCGTGGGTAAAGTCCCCCCATCAGACCGCCGGGGGCGGGCCAGGTCCCAGGGGACCCAGGGCCCCACACCGGCTTGCCCCCCCACGGTTGTGGGCGAAGGATCTACGTGGAGCACCATGTACCACCGGCACAGACAGCAACAGGCGAGCCCCGCTCACCGTGGGTCCGTGCGAAAAGGCCACGGGCCCAGGACAACCGCAGTCCCCCCCCATCAGACCCCCGGGTCGGGCCAGGTCCCAGGGCCCCACGACGGCCTGGTCCCCCACGGTTGTGGCATACGACCGCGCAGAGTGCTTAATCAGTGTCGCCGGGGCCGCCGGTGGGTGCTTAAGAGTGGGTGACCGTGCTCGGCTGGCGCCCGGGTTGCTGGGTGTGCCGTGGAGATGGTGGGTGAGTGGTGGTTCTAGTCCGGCCACGGTGCTCTGTGCCTGGGGTGGGTGGGTGGGGGTGGATGTAGGGTGGGTACTCTTGCTGGCCGCGTGTGGTGCCCTCTCCCTGGGACGGGCGCTGCTGGTGGGTGGTGGTGGTGGTGGTGCCGGTGCTAGTAATAGTAGTATGTTCCATGTGGACCACCATGGGCAAGCCCTATTCAACGTGGGTCCACGTGAAAACAACCCAGGCCCACACAGCCCCCCTATGGGCCTAGAGGGCCAGGACCACCGTGGGCCCCCGTGGGTAAAGTCCCCCCATCAGACCGCCGGGGGCGGGCCAGGTCCACTTGTAGTAGCGGTGGTGGTGGTGGTGGTGGTGGTGGTGGTGGTGGTGGTGGTGTTGGTGGGGGTGGATGTAGGGTGGGTACTCTTGCTGGCTACTGTGTCCGCGTGTGATGCCCTCTCCCTGGGACGGGCGCTGCTGGTGGGTGGTGGTGGTGGTGGTGCCGGTGCTAGTAATAGTAGTATGTTCCATGTGGACCACCATGGGCAAGCCCTATTCAACGTGGGTCCACGTGAAAACAACCCAGGCCCACACAGCCCCCCTATGGGCCTAGAGGGCCAGGACCAACCGTGGGCCCCCGTGGGTAAAGTCCCCCCATCAGACCGCCGGGGGCGGGCCAGGTCCCAGGGGACCCAGGGCCCCACACCGGCTTGACCCCCACGGTTGTGGGCGAAGGATCTACGTGGAGCACCATGTACCACCGGCACAGACAGCAACAGGCGAGCCCCGCTCACCTCGGGTCCGTGCGAAAAGGCCACGGGCCCAGGACAACCGCAGTCCCCCCCATCAGACCCCCGGGGTCGGGCCAGGTCCCAGGGGCCCACGACGGCCTGGTCCCCCACGGTTGTGGCATACGACCGCGCAGAGTGCTTAATCAGTGTCGCCGGGGCCGCCGGTGGGTGCTTAAGAGTGGGTGACCGTGCTCGGCTGGCGCCCGGGTTGCTGGGTGTGCCGTGGAGATGGTGGGTGAGTGGTGGTTCTAGTCCGGCCACGGTGCTCTGTGCCTGGGGTGGGTGGGTGGGGGTGGATGTAGGGTGGGTACTCTTGCTGGCCGCGTGTGGTGCCCTCTCCCTGGGACGGGCGCTGCTGGTGGGTGGTGGTGGTGGTGGTGCCGGTGCTAGTAATAGTAGTATGTTCCATGTGGACCACCATGGGCAAGCCCTATTCAACGTGGGTCCACGTGAAAACAACCCAGGCCCACACAGCCCCCCTATGGGCCTAGAGGGCCAGGACCACCGTGGGCCCCCGTGGGTAAAGTCCCCCCCATCAGACCGCCGGGGGCGGGCCAGGTCCCAGGGGACCCAGGGCCCCACACCGGCTTGCCCCCCCACGGTTGTGGGCGAAGGATCTACGTGGAGCACCATGTACCACCGGCACAGACAGCAACAGGCGAGCCCCGCTCACCGTGGGTCCGTGCGAAAAGGCCACGGGCCCAGGACAACCGCAGTGCCCCCCATCAGACCCCCGGGGTCGGGCCAGGTCCCAGGGCCCCCACGACGGCCTGGTCCCCCACGGTTGTGGGGGAAAGATCTACGTGGAGCACCATGTACCACCGGCACAGACAGCAACAGGCGAGCCCCGCTCACCGTGGGTCCGTGCGAAAAGGCCACGGGCCCAGGACAACCGCAGTCCCCCCCATCAGACCCCCGGGGTCGGGCCAGGTCCCAGGGCCCCACGACGGCCTGGTCCCCCACGGTTGTGGGGGGAAGATCTACGTGGAGCACCATGTACCACCGGCACAGACAGCAACAGGCGAGCCCCGCTCACCGTGGGTCCGTGCGAAAAGGCCCCGGGCCCAGGACCACCGCAGGCCCCCCCCATCAGACCCCCGGGGGTGGGCCAGGTCCCAGGGGACCCAGGGCCCCACACCGGCTTGCCCCCCCACGGTTGTGGGCGAAGGATCTACGTGGAGCACCATGTACCACCGGCATAGACAGCAATGGGCAAGCCCCGCTCACCGTGGGTCCGTGCGAAAAGGCCACGGGCCCAGGACCGCCGCAGTCCCCCCCCATCAGACTCCCGGGGGTGGGCCAGGTCCCAGGGCCCCACGACGGCCTGGTCCCCCACGGTTGTGGGGGAAAGATCTACGTGGAGCACCATGTACCACCGGCACAGACAGCAACAGGCGAGCCCCGCTCACCGTGGGTCCGTGCGAAAAGGCCCCGGGCCCAGGACCACCGCAGGCCCCCCCCATCAGACCCCCGGGGGTGGGCCAGGTCCCAGGGGACCCAGGGCCCCACACCGGCTTGCCCCCCCACGGTTTGTGGGCGAAGGATCTACGTGGAGCACCATGTACCACCGGCATAGACAGCAATGGGCAAGCCCCGCTCACCGTGGGTCCGTGCGAAAAGGCCACGGGCCCAGGACCGCCGCAGTCCCCCCCATCAGACTCCCGGGGGTGGGCCAGGTCCCAGGGCCCCACGACGGCCTGGTCCCCCCACGGTTGTGGGGGAAAGATCTACGTGGAGCACCATGTACCACCGGCACAGACAGCAACAGGCGAGCCCCGCTCACCGTGGGTCCGTGCGAAAAGGCCCCGGGCCCAGGACCACC
>JAXIVH010001143.1:0-31219 GCA_036785325.1 Urophycis tenuis
GTAATCACAAGTCCACTTCAGACGTCCCGGGGCTCTGAAACTAGGTAGAACACACAGAGCAAATCTCCTGAACAACTGGTGTCATTCATGGAGCCATCACCCAAAACGTGGCACACAGTGTCAATAAGTGGGAAGCCGAGCGCTGGGCTCCACTCTGGCTACAGGGGCTGCTAATCACACACGCACGGCATTTACCCTCAAACATGACGGACTCACTCCAAATCCTCGGGAGATTATCTTATTGCCCCTGAGTGACACGCCCCTGTAAAAGGGCAGTCAGCGGTGCCTGTGAGCTATGAAGACCACTCGAAACTGGCTGCCGTTTTAACTTATTGTTCTCGTTGTCTCGCTGTTTAAAACGGTTGGTGCAGGACTTTGTCTTTTTCACCTGTTTCATCATTTCCAAAAAGGGGCTTCTTAACTGGTCTGAAGGTCGGAGCCAGCCTGAAGTCTGGACTGGTGGTACCGGCGCAAAACAGTGCTCTGGTAACTGCTCGGGGAAATAGCTGCATTCTCGTTTTTGGATTTCATCTTTCTGACGTAGCTATTCCATACATAAACACGCACATAGACTAATTATCAGCATTAGCCGGATGTTTCTATTGAGTAAAGCGCTAATGCATCTGGCACCTGGTAATTTGCGTCTGCGTGCTAAATGCTAACAGGTACGTCAGTGAGGACCATCACTGCTTCAGCCCCTTGAGAATCACAAAAGGCGAAAAAGCGCAAATCCTGAACTAACCTTGAAGCAATGCAGCTATTTAGCTGTGTATTGTGCAAATAATATGATTGATGGATTGATGACTGATACTCGGAATTCAGCAGAGTTCAGTCTACCACCGGGTATGTCAAGCGTATAAATGTTTTGCGGGCCTCTGCATGGGAAATTATACATGTCACTCTAAATTCCTCTCTCATTAGCTAAAGCCACATTCATTGATTTATCAAAGATTCTTCGGCACGGAACAAATTGTGGTTCATCAGGGTTGAGAAAGACAAAGGTGTTTATTCTGAGCGAGCTGAACCGCGCTGGAGGACATGTTCAAAATTTCTCTGGACTGATAAAATCCCACACGACTGTGCGTTGTTGGTAACGTCTACGTCCCGCTGTTCCACCGACACAAAACTCAATGCGCATCTTAAGCACATTGTGGACCGTTGCTGCTAAGTCATTTCCATCACGTAGGCTTGCTCGATAAGACAGCGAGACAAAGCAGTAAACAAACCCGCGCGCCACGCAACGCCTCACACTTAAGCGCGCTTTGCAATCCCCTAATAGAGATATATAGGACAGTGGACACGTGTCCTGCAGCATATTTGGCAGACAAACAGAGAATCATAACTTATCGGGGCTGGCCACGGTCCAAACAGCCCTAAGTATTCATTGTACACACGGCGGTCACAGCAGAAAACCGTGAACCTTGTAGAATGGATGATGGAATAGTTTCATCTCCACGCACAACACACACGCACACGCACACACACACACACACACACACACACACATACACAGAGACAGACTTTCCTTTGCATGTGGAACAATCCCAGAGGAACTAACTATGTGACCAAAGCGGCAAACAAAGCAGTGAGACAGGCCAGCGCTCCCTTGCCTTCATAGTGAGGTTAAAAACCTCAGTCGCCGCACGAAGAAAACCTGTGAGGTCAACGTGGTGTTTGAGGGCATCAACATCAAACGCTGAGCTCACCATTGTCAGCCTACGTTTGTTAACTTGGCCACACTGATGTTCGTCGCAGAAACATTGTTCACATTATGATATAAAATGTCCCTGAAGGAAGCGGGCGACAGCGCCGACAACCGCGCTCTTAAAGATTCAGCGTGGGTCCAGCTCGGTCCCCCACGCCGCCCCGCCCCCCCCCCCCCCCCCCCCCCCGTCCCCCACGCCGGTGGATCAACACGGATAAACGCGCCACTGACTCACCCGCCAAGCAAACACCGCCCGGCATGTGTGTGTCCCACAAACACACACACACACCTTCACACACACACACACAACGCAGAGCGAGAGATAGGGAGCAGTCGAACAGGATTAATATTCTGTTGGTCATTTCTGGTATTTGGGCGGGTTGGAGTTGTTTTTGTGGGATATATCAGAACTATTGATTTAGCATTTTCCTCAGTGTTGGGCAACGGGCATGCGGGGGGGAGGGGGGGGGGGGGCGTGCGAAGGTGAACTGTCCCTTAAGAACGGCTCAGGGGTTTTTCAAAGGACAACGCCTAATGCATGTTCCCCATTGATCGTCTGGAGCAGAGTGTGCTGCCCTGGCTCCAAAGGTCTGTGAGGCCCTCTATGGCAGGGAGAACAAGAGGGAGAGAGAGAGAGAGAGAGAGAGAGAGAGAGAGAGAGAGAGAGAGAGAGAGAGAGAGAGAGAGAGAGAGAGAGAGAGAGAGAGAGAGAGAGAGAGAGAGAGAGAGAGGGAGGAGGGAGGAGGGAGGGAGGGAGGGAGGGAGGGAGGGAGAGAGAGAGAGAGAGAGAGAGAGAGAGAGAGAGAGAGAGAGAGAGAGAGAGAGAGAGAGAGAGAGAGAGAGAGAGAGAGAGAGAGAGAGAGAGAGAGAGGGAGAGGGAGGGAGAGAGAGAGAGAGAGAGAGAGAGACCGTCAATAGCATCTGTCCGTTTACTTGTGTTGGGCTCTCAAGTGGGATGGAGGCCTTGGGCTCTGACTGTGTAACGGTTTACTGTGTGAAAGACGTTTGCTACCCAGGTGTTTGCAATTCAGAGGGGTGTGTGTGTGTGTGTGTGTGTGTGTGTGTGTGTGTGTGTGTGTGTGGAAGGCCGAAAAACTACGCCTCATTGTTGACGTGTATTCATAAAAAACGACGCAAACATTTTTTGGGGTGGTTCAAAACCACTGTTATTACGCTGCTTTTCCTCCGCTTGTCCTGAAATACACCGTTTCAAAATCCCTGACTGCGACCGTGTTCCATGTAAATTTCATGTGTGTCGTGTAGGCCTAAATCTGTTCGTCTTGATGTTCAGCAATAGGCAATATTCATTCATCTAAAAAATAAAGTGAATAAAAATGGATTAGAATGAAATAAACCGTATTTTACATCCATTTATATCAATGCGCGTCCAAAGCGAGGCGTCGCTTTGAACCTTTTGGCCGTCCGCACGCGTGAGAGAAGACAAAACAGAAACCAAGCACTGGGAGAGACTGAAAAAGAGCAGTACAAACAGTGAACTCTGCAGACAGTAGCTGAGAGAGAGAGAGAGAGAGAGACAGAGAGAGACAGAGAGAGAGAGAGAGAGAGAGAGAGAGAGAGACAGAGAGAGCGCCACGCCAACACAGAGATCGCTGAGAGCAAGAGACACAGACGGGGAGAATGCGAGCGAGAAAACAAGAGACAGCTCTCGGGAAGGGAAGAAAAAAAAGTCTGAAACACACACAAAAAAAAAAAAAGAACAAAAAAAAAAAAGGTGCAGAGTGAAATGTACAGTGTGGATGAAACGGCCTGGCGGCAGCGGTGCGAGGGGGGGGACTCACTGAGACAGCTGTGGCCGTAGTGCACCATGAAGTCGGCTCCCAGGGCCCGCGCCGTGAAATCGTCCACGCAGCAGGCGCCGTACGTCACGTCGCCCATCACGATGGTGTCCGCGTCCGTGAACCTGGGGGGGCGCGCACACACACACACACACACAGGGTCACTAATAAGCCCAGTCACACACACAACACACACGGTCACTCATAAGCCCAGTCACACACACACACACACGTCACTAATAAGCCCAGTCAGACACACAGTCACTCATAAACCCAGTCACACACACGGTCACTCATAAGCCCTGTCACATCCTTCAGAGACACACACGCACACGCCACACGCACACAGTCACACACACACACACAGTCAAACCCCCTGACTCCATACTTCCCATTGACATGATCAATACCCAAAGCAAGCGGTGGCGTGGTGTGCTATCATGCCGAGCTGAACACGATCAATTGTGAATCGTCAATCGATGTCCACTCCCCGCTGGAGAGACAGAGTGCACAGGTACATCACCCAGCCGGACCCCCCCCCCCCCCCGCTGTCACCGGCTGACTCAGGCCGGCCTCAGCACCACGACGCAACACTGCAGCATCCCCATCGCCTCCCCGAGAGCGAAGCCTGGTGGCCCCGGAGAGGCCCATCAATTGCACATTCCGGGTCTGTCCCGTCCTGAACAAGTGAGAGCAGGGGAGGTGGGGGGGGGGGGGGGAGAGACAGACGCAGCCTTGCAAGTGGAGGAAGGGGCGGAGGAGAGCTTCAGCTGGAAGCATAAGCAGATTACTAAGTAGGGGTCTTGGAGAGGCTAGCCCTGCATGGGATTAGAAAAATAAACAACACAAAAAAAAAAAAAACATCTGGAACGGCAGAGACTGTGCTGCTGAACGATGAACAGACTTTTGCTTTGCATCCTAATGAACACTGCAGAGAGAGAGAGAGAGAGAGAGAGAGAGAGAGCGAGAGCGAGAGAGAGACAGAGAGACACACACAGAGATAGAAAGAGAGAGCGAGATGAGATGGAGAATAAGGGGGTCTATGGGGGGGGTCTATAGGCATTGATGGATGGATGGCCTGATGGAGAGAAAGGTGTAGGTTTCACGATGACAACAGGGCTGCCTGAAGGAGCATCCCTGGTGCTGCACAGGAGAAAGGAGCCTGTGAGCCTGTAAGACCTGGCAGGCTGCTCCCTGTGAATGTGACCATCTCACTGCTCCACACAAGAGCACTCACTCAACAGCTCTAGAGGGGAATAAAACACACAGTAAACCAATAGAGGTGCAGAGAGGACGAACGAATGATGGCTGAGAGGATAATGGCGAGTGGCCGCAAATTAATACGGGCCCTGACACATGATTAGGAGGCAGAGACGGAGGCACGGGCAGGTTAGACAAAGTGCTGCTTGTTTCTGGGTGGCAGCGGCAGTATTCTGGCAAAGGACGAGAGAGTGAGAGAGTGAGTTGGCCTGAAGGACAAGATAAAACAGGCTAACAGAGACAGCCGCCCAGAGAGCAGTGCATCTGCATCACAAAAGAGACCATGTCTCCCGCAGTAACAAACAACCCAGCCCCTGCATTCATCGCGGGTCTATTAGCGCCGCTGCCTTGTGCTGCTCCGACTGCGCTTTCACCCTGGACAAACGGGGCCCAACACGGCTGCTCTCTAATCTCTGCTTCGTTTGCCCACTTTGGTTTCTACCCCCCCCCCCCACCCCCACTGCTCCCCTCTCCCTCCTCGCCCTCTGTTCCTCCTTCTCATCACCCCTCCACCTCCACTACCTCCCCCTCCCCGCTCACCCCTCTGTTCCTGCTTCCCATCACCATTTCCCCTCCCTCTCCCCTCTCCCCTCTCTCACCCCACCTGTCTTCTCTCCTCTACCTCCGTTCCTCCCCGCTGCCTCCGTCCAGGTCGTCTTCCATCCCGTCTCCCTTTCTGTCCCCTCTCCCCGCCCCTCCTCTGTACCCGCCTCTCTCTCCTCCCCCCCCCCCCTCTTCCTTCCTCTCAGGGCAGAGGACTCACACAAAGGGTGCCAGGAAGGCCACCTGAGCCCGGCCACACTTAGCCGAACGCGAGAACAAATCATCCGCTGGATAAATATTTGCAAAGAGGAGATTCGATTTGGTTACCCTGTATCAAGGTCGCCCGTGCCGCGTGTCCAAATGTGACTTGCGCACACCTGTGTGTGTGTGTGTGTACCTGTGTGCATGTATAACGTGCGCATGCATGCCGCACATCCAGGGTAACCGGGTGGTGCGTATACGCGTCCAGACTCCGCTCCAGTCTCCCGCGGTCGTTTGTCTCCATTTTGGCAAGGGGGGTGGGGGCACAGGGACTGCGGCGGTGCCTCACAGCAGGACCCCCCCCCACCCCCCCCCCCGTTAATCCGCCGCGGATCCCGCGCCGCGATCTACCACACAGGGCACGCGGGCGGAATATTTATTGTACCTAATCAGACGTAATTTACCAGGAGCGCATTATCGCGCACACATATCATCTCTTAATGGCGCGGCGCGCGGCACGCTCTCCGGCAGGCGGCGGCGCGTGAGAGCGTGCCGATAATAAACGCCGGAGATCAGATTAGGAAGATGACTTGGAAGGGAAGGACGATTCCACCGCCGCCGCCGCCGCCACCGCCGCCGCTGCTCGGGAGTACGGAGCCAGAGTAATTACACGGAGAAGGGGAGGAATCCCACGTCCCAGCGGGAGGAGGCCCGGGACTGCTGGGGGAGGGAGAGAGATGGGCAAACGAAGCCGGAGATAAAGAGGGAGAGAGGGAAACAGACAGAAAGAGAGAGCAGGATAGAGAGGGCAAGACAGTGAGATATGAGAGGAGAGAAAGAGAGAGGAGGACGGAGGGAGGGAGGGAGAGAGAGAGAGAGAGGGAGAGAGGGAAACAGACAGAAAGAGAGAGCAGGATAGAGAGGGCAAGACAGTGAGAATATGAGAGGAGAGAAAGAAAGAGGAGGACGGAGGGAGGGAGGGAGAGAGAGAGAGAGAGGGAGAGAGCAGGAGAGAGATGGTGCATGCCACCAACAATTGGCAGAGATCAGTGAGTGAGAAGGCTCTCCCACCATGACCCCCCCTTCACATGACTCTGATTCACATGCACAGGCATGTTCTGACAGCACACACACACACACACACACCTCACTTGACTGACAAACCCGATGCACAGAACAACGTGAAAGTTAGGGACACAGCGACCCATGAAAAATAATAAACAGTTTGTGACTAAAAGCCGTCTAATAAGATTACAACCAGACAAAAAAAGCCCGGCCGCGTGGGCGTGGCCGTCTTTGCGCACCACAATGTGTCGTCGCTGGTTGCCCCCCTGGGGATAATACGTGGACATGTGGAAACACAAGGGTGCCAGAATCCATTCGTTCTGCATTAATCCCTCTCGTTCTTCCGGCAGCGCTGCCCTTCCGCGGGTCTCCGGAACGCCGCTGCAGGTTCCCTGCCTCTCCCCGGCGCCGGCGCTCCGACACAAACGCCATTAAGATGTAATTAAGATGTTGGGAAGGGGAGAGAAAAGCTCACAAACTCAACAAACCTTGCTAATTAGCTCTTTAGCACTTAGCGCAAATGTACGCTAGGCGTGGTTCAGTGATTCTGCTGTTTGTCATAATAGCCCCCCTGCCGATGTACAATGTAAACACAAATCAACGGAAAAGTTCAGAACGCACACAACACCTATTTGTGAGCGAACGGTGGGACGGGTGTGTGTGCGGACGCAGACGAGCAAAAACACACACACACACACAACAGAAATATGCAAATAAATGCATGAACATTCGCAGACGCACACATCCGCACGCACACACATACAGACAAACACACACACACACAGACACATAAACGCAGACACACGCACACACACAACGATTGTTTACAAGCGGACGGGTGTGTGTGGTCCTGGGCAATAAAACATAAGCATAAATGTGCAAATAAATGCATGCGCACACTCGTGTTGTACCACACATATCAGACACACACGCACACCACACACACACACACACACACACACACACACACACACAGTGCTTACAAGAGGATTAAGAGCCAGTGATTGTATCGCTCTTTATCAGCGAGCAGGTTATTGATGTCAGATGGCAGGGCGCGCTCGGCAGCATTGTCCCCCTGCGAGGCGCGTTGAGTGAGGAAGGAAGCCGTGGCGTCCTGCCGTCCTCCAGAGACACCGTCATTGTGGGACTCTGACAGTGTTTTCATCAGATACCAGCGGGGGTGGGGGTGTGGAGGGGTGTGGGGGGGGGAGAGGGGACCTGTTGACAGTGTCTCTCAGGCTAGGAATCAATGTCGCCGACGCGTGGGAGGAGAACTTCTCGGCTGTCAGACACTGCGTGTGCGCGTGCGCTTACTTATGTACACCAGATGTACGCCCACAGACTCACACACACACACACACACACACTCATGTATGCACACACACACACACACACATCATGCATACACAATCGCATGCACACGCAGCCGCACACAGCCAAACACAAAATGTGGACACACACACACACACACACACAGACACACACACACACGCGGCGCCACACTGTCACCGACTCCTCTGAATGGCTGATGGAAATTAATAGACTCAGCTTTGACTACAGAACCGCTTTCATTTGTTCAATTAGCCAGCGACAGGCGGATTGTCCAAGCACTCACAGAAGCTCTCACTGAGAACTTAGACCACGGATCCTGTTCCCTTTCACACGCTGGCGGGGGGGTTGATGGATTTAAGGACTAAATGTGCTGAACAAAGTCATTTCACTTAGAAGTTTACCTCTCTGTCCTCCACGCATCTCATAATGACATGACACTTAATCAAGGCCTGGGCAGGGAAATTATCTCAGCCCCCTCCGCGGTGAGGTCAGAGCACATCAAACTCTGTACATAAAGTAAATGTAGAATATAAGTAATGTATGGAGGCCATAATAAATAACACAAGCATTAAACAGTTCTGGCCTGGTTTGCTGCCATTGCGGTTCTGGGGCCGAGCCCATTCAGTCAGTCCTTATAACCTAATAAATGGTTTTAGAATTTTGGCTTGTATTGACAACACAGAGAGTGCCAAAAAAGCAAGTTGATGGAGGGAACAAAAGGTTTATTTTAGACATATACTTGGCCATGGATAAAGCCTTGTGAAAATCGAGAATGTTGGGACTGACAGGCCAGAAAGGCCAGACAGAGAGTTTTCGCGGGACTGGGAGAGTACCAGTGAGTGACCTTATTTGGTCCCCCGTGGGGGGAAACCAGCGACACACCAATGATGGCTCTTCTATATGCATGGATGGTCCATTGAGCTCAGCTGGTTGAGCAGGGCATGAACCCTGCAAGGTTTAGGGGTTTGAATCCCACTGGGGCCACCCAGGCTAATAATGTATGCAGTCACGGTGCTGTGAAGCACTTTTGGATAAAATCACCTCGCAACACTACCAGCGCTGACACTTCAGCCCAATGTTATAGATATCTTGACTCATCTAATCGCCTCTGTCCTTTAAAAAAAAAGCTGCAGAGGTAGGCAAGAAATAGGCCTGAACTCTTTAAAGAGGGCAGCGCCGGATACGAGGAAGGTAACTGTGCGCTCCGCAACGTGCCGCGGAATGCACTGCGTGGCATGCCAACGGTGTGCTGCGATTTACTGACGGCAGTAAACCAGGCTGGGATTACTGGGCCCCTTTATGTGTGCGGGGCCACTGTGACTGTAATTACGCATGTTAATCTGCCGGCGCCGTAAATTTACGCGTCCGCGTTTATGTTGTTTACGTCCTGTGTTGTGAACGCCGCTCCGCATTCCGGATGAGGGACAGGAAGTCGACGGAGCTAGAGAGCGATAGAATGATTATGGGGATAATTGAATAACAACCGAGGAATGGGAAAAGGAAAACGCAGTTTGTTTTTTCGAGAGAAAACCTGCGACGTTACCCGGCGTCTTACCACCCCCCCGCGTCCGCTCCGTCTCCCGCTGTTCTTTCCGACGCCGCTGCGCGTTCCCGTCTGAGAGCCCCACAGCGCCCGTGTTTATACATCTGATTGGTGTTTCGCAACCTAGGAGGAGGTGTTGTTTGTGGGCTCCGCCGCGGGGAGGAGGCGCACGGCGAGTCGGCGGTCACGTTGCCTTCCATCTCCCCCGTTTGTTTGTTGCACGCAGTTTTGATGCGGTTCAATCAACTCGATCAATTCTTCTCGATGAAAGGGACCTCTGCAAAGTGACCTCTTTAAAGCGGCTACAATGGTAACGTGTCTGATGGATGAGTTAAATTTGAGATCATGTTTTAGGGTGGTGTATTCCTTTAAGAAGGGGGGGGGGGGGGGGGGGCTTCTCGTGAAATACACTAACAAGCAGTGAGGGGGGCAATGGTTTCTCAGCCTGGCTTAGGGCCACAACTGTCCTTCCAATAAAGACCATTGTGAAGTGATTTGATGGATGCCTTGGCAGTCTAACTGCATCTGGCCATATAGTGGGTTAACCAGCCATATAGAGCTGCAGTCAACACCAGTAAGACTCATTCCTTTCAGGTCCTATAATGGCTGAGACAGCAGAGGGAGGGAGAGGGAGAACAAGAGAGAGAGACAGAGCCAGAGAGAGAGAGAGAGAGAGAGAGGGGGGCAGAGAGAGAGAGAGAGAGGCTGGTCATCATCACAGTGGGTACTCAGTAAGCAGCACTGCCCTTGCATGGGAGTCCCTGAGGACTGACACTCTGCTAAACATATGTGGCAGCCGGTTTGTCTCTGAAATAATAATAGTTATATTTTGAAGAATACACAGTTGTTCATATCGCACTCTCTCTCTCTCTCTCTCTCTCTCTCTCTCTCTCTCTCTCTCTCTCTCTCTCTCTCTCTCTCTCTCTCTCTCTCTCTCTCGCGCTTTCCCTCACACAAACATGCATACGACCGAGAGGAAAATAAAGATGGAAACATAGAACAGAAAGTATAATCGTGGCCAAAAGGCCTTTAAAAGCAACACGATGCCTCCCTGTGTAAACAACCAGTGAGTCGAGACACACAGTCTCCACGTGCCGCGCCTCAAGCGGTAAACCTCAGGGTGTGTGTTGTTTTCATGTCTACGCTAACAGAGGGCGGCAGCAGTATTGACGGCCTTCTCAGAGCGCCGGGGTTCCCTGCCGCCTGACAGCAGCACACCTCTATTCTCCTGAAGGAACACACTGAAAAGGTCCAACCAGACGCTCCGAGTGTCTCGAGGAGAGACAGAACCCCACAAAGCCTCATGGAAACGCAGCATCTCACTCAGGGTGAGGCCACTGATTTTGAGACTATCAAGCATTCTCTTCATTCAATACATTTATCCTGACCAGATGATTCAATTACTTGGGTCACCGGGTTTAGGCCTGTGCAGTGTCTGCATTGCGTAAGCAGACAATACATGTGATTATTTTCAGTCACTTGTAAAAAAAAAAAAAAAGAAGAAGAAAAAAAATAAAAAAAAGGGGAAGTTATGAAAAGGTCCAACAGAGGGAGAAAGAGGTAATGCCAGAGAGACGGGGGAGACTGGGACTGGTTAGAACAACAGTCTCCAAGCACCTTATATTTCTGTACATAATTGTTCACTGCACCTTATATATATATATATATATATATATATATATATATATATATATATATATTTATATTCTTTATCTTGCACTACAATTATTTTTATTCTTATTTTTATTTATAAATTCTTTTTTTTTATTTTTTATATTACATTGCATTTTATTCTTTAATTCTTTGTATTGTAATGCTGCTGCTATGCCATAATTTCCCAGCTTGGGATCAATAAAGTATTTCTATTCTATTCTATAAAGGTTAGAAGGGAGGCAGACGACACCAGACAGATGAGCTGTGTGCCGCTCGGTCAGTAATATTAACAAATCTGATCGCTATAATCTGAGTCAGGCACCACTGAAAATACCCCCGCAAGCCCGTCTGGAAGAACTCGGCAAAAGGGCAGCCGGATTCAAACGGTGTCGCACTGAATGTAATACGCTGCCTTTTCTTGTCACCCCCAATCCTTTTGGCGATGTCGCCCGTACACTGACTCATCTCACTGCTTATTTATCCATTCAACGTACACTAATCACTCACTCCCCTCTTTGGCGCACGCTTTCATCCCGAGCGACGCGCGGCTCAGACGCCTGCCCTTAGAGAGGAGGCGTCGGGGCGCGCCGGTGGGGGCCTCTTGCTCACCGATGACTTCAGGCCGGCCATCGCAGAGAGACCGGCCATCGCAGAGAGACCAGCCATCACACCGAGAGCCTCTCGGCGGGGAGTCGGGTCACTGTGTTTTGGCGTTGGAGCAAGGAGAGAGAAAAAAAAAAAAAAAAAAACGCAAACGCTTCGCCCACACATTCCTGTGAGAGAACGCACTGCGATGGTTTTAAAACGGAAACAAAATGGAGAGAAACAGCCGACAATAGCCTTTAGAGGGTTACAGCCTTTACGCAACGGCCACTGACAGTTGGTGCGGCGGCCAGCCGAGAGCAAGCGGAGAGACTGTGTCTGGAAAACAGAGTGGGCGAGATCATGCCTGGGACAGATGTTTTGTGTAATGCCATTAGATAATACTTTAACTCCCGGGGAGGACTTATTTACTGTCAATTCTGTGGGAGGTATCTCCTCCGTTTGTCCTGGCATTGCACACAGAGAAACCGTGGCCTGGCTGTCCTAATTACATGGTGTGGAGGATGGTACCGCTCTGTCAAATCCCAGGCCCGGTCCCGAACCGGCCGACGCAGCGCCCCTTAAAGAGCTGCGATCCGATTTACTAAGCAATTCAAAAACAAACTCGAATAGGAGTTGGAACGCTTTGCCACACTTCTAATATCGCAGGGTTATTGCTCGGGGAGAAAAGAGCTTCAAGTTTGGGCCGGTGACTGGGAAAAGATCTAATTTGGTACCAGAATATCGCAGAAAACCTGAACTCTGCTGCAAACGTGGCGGTTATCAGATCTGGATGGGTACACCGAGAGAAATCAGTCTCAGGGACACAAAAGGACACAAAATGGGGCGTTTATGAAATGCCATTGTGAGAAAAGGGCATGAAAGAAAACAACACAACGCCTCCTAGGAGCAACTGACGCCCATGGATCTCTGGAACCAAAATAATTGACCTCCTGCTTAGCCATAAATTAATTACATCAAATGTGTTTCTACACCATCCAAACTGGAACCAGAAACATGTTGAGGTTCATTATTGCACGCAATCAAGCCTCAAATCCTAGTAAATGCAGAATTTACAAATTGGGTCAAGCCCATTTGGACACAATAGGACAATTTACGAGCTATATGACATGGATGTGTAAAGCTCCCTTATTTCCCACATGTCCCATGATAATTAAAAGACAACTATGAGAGGATATGATTGCAAAGGACTTCTGTGGTCCAGATTGATGAGGTCAGCTTCCCTTATGTCCTCCACAGTCTTTCTGCATTTCACTCCACTTCTCATACATTTCCAAAAATTATAGCTCCCATTTCAAACCCCGGAGCTCAGAAGTTCTTTAAAAGAACAAAGAACTAGCAGCTATTTGAGCCCAGGTTTTTGGGTTGCCCTCAACTCTTAAGAAGGTCGTGCTAAAACGGCTGCTGTTTTCTCCGCCTCACACACCGGGGGCCTGCATGAGATAAGTCTATCTCTAGGTACAAATATGACTGCGTAATGATGGTTTCTCCAAGGGATTATCTATCCCTGGTCATCGTGTGGTTTTCTTATCCTCCAGATTGCAGAGAGAAACAGCACTGGAAGTAACCAACGTTAGTGGAAGAAAGACAACAAGGATCCACCATGAGAATGTTCACCCGGCTCCATCACCATTACTCAGAATTAGCTTTCGCCTGGTTCTAGTTTGTGTACATCCAGGACCGTATCGATGTCAGCACAATTACTGCGAAAGGATATTTTAAAAGCCGTGTGCTCATTTCCATGTACGCGGGCATATGTTCACATTCCCTCCCCACCCTCGTGTTCATCTCAGGCTGTGCATAATATTATACATCTCTCCATGAGAGCAATTATGTGGGTATGAAACCCAGAATGTGGTATCCAAAACGAGCATGATTATGCTTGTTCGGAGCCGTGGAGAGAAGAGAGGGAAGGGGAGACAGGGGGTGGGGTTTTTAACCTTGAGCTCTTGAGCACTGCATACAGCTGGCACCCACCGACGACCAGGGAAGAAAATGTGTGAATGTCATTAACTCGAGGGATTCACCGGATTCATTACCAAAAAAATATTTGACCTAAATTGGCAAAGGAATAAAAAATACATACTGCATATTCGATATTCAGTTGGGTGCGGAATATTTCCAGCAAATATTTCATGCTTCCAGCATTGCTGTCCTGCACCGGTTATCAATTATGCGTTTCAAACAACACCAGCCACCAAAGCCGCTTTTTCAGCCCCTTGTAGTTTTGTAACTGGATTTAATTAAAAAGCATGATTCAAAAAGGCAAATTGATTTTAATTTTGCAATGGTACAAAAACAAGCTTACTAATTAACGAGAAGCTAGCAGTACTGTGTATTTGGTTGTGTTTTCCATGCTGCAAAGGCATTATCTTTAATTATAATGTCCTGCCATTAAGTAAATCAAGGCTTCACATTAGGCAGCAAACAACTGTGGGAGATTAAAAGACTTTAGCATACAGGATTACATTCAACACCGTCACACAAGCAGCACGAGCAGCAATGAACAAGGTACATTTAAAGTGTATGTTATCGTTTCACTGTTCACTGTCAATGTCATTTTTGACAAATTAACACTATCAGATGAACAATAATAAAATTATAAAATAAATCATCATGTTCAAGTCTTTCTTTTATGCTGTTAACACTTTTCGGGCCGGCCCCAAAAATTCTAAAAGAAGGAAGTATCCTTCATTACTTTTGAGTTGGAACATTATAACTTATTGCTGCAAAACCTCTGGTTGTAGTTTAGCACACCTTCATTTGTTCACGTTACTTTGCCGTTTAAAAATAAACATGAGCTTTCAGAGAGGAGGAGGAGGGGGAGGGGATTCCAGTGATGATGCATTTACATCACATTTGCATTACATTACATGATGCCCTCTTATTGTGTCATTTGTTTATTCAGCCGTATGCATCCTCGCTCTTAGCAAGTAGCGGCTTCAGCATTTTCCATCCAGCCGCGATTATGTTTCCGGTTAATGTTAATCCCCACGTTCCATACTTACACAAACGGCGAGACCCGACTGAGCTGTCGAGATTCGGCGTCAATGGGAGGACTTTAACTAACCAACGGCACGTTAGCCTGCTCTATGCTAATTGTAATCAAGTGCTTTCATAGCGGATGTCACTAATGAGTTGTAATAAGTGCCTAAGTAATAATTAGTTTCATTTAATAATGCTGTGGGCACGCACTCACACAGGCCTCACGCTGGCACCAGACCAAACTCAGGCAACACTGGGTTTTAACAGGTTTACGAGTTTAACTATTCAAAGACCTTTGGAAACGAGGCGCTTTCCGGAAGCCGGAAATGTTAAAGTATGCATTTGGGCCAGCTTTCCTTTACTTTTTTTTTGTGCTTTTTTTTTTTTTTTTTACAGCTCACAGGCTTTCGTCCATTTTTTAGCATGTTTATTCTTAACGGTCACCCGTTAATGACTGGTTAGGTGTCAGTTATTGGTCTGAAAAATAATTAGCATCCCTAGAAGCGTTACAATTATGCAGTGACTTGCTAGCTAAACTATTCAACACTCCAACCTGCCAGCAACGGGGAACACAGTTTGATAACGTTGTGGTTGTCTGGGTTGATGGGACTTTCTGTGATTTATTTACTTGTGTTTGTTTCATTCACACTAAACTACTATGAATTAACTCGTGAAGTTGTTACATTGAAGTAAAATTTGGGAAAAGGGGAAAAGGTAATGTTGGGAGTCAAATATTTCCTAAAACGTCGCATTACACCCCATCAGTATCCACGTCTGTCGAAAAGGGAGAAATACAATTTAGATGGGACTAGATAGTCATGAGGCATCTCTGTAATTCTCCAGGGCTCTGTGTGAAAGATTTAATGCCACTACTGGTGACTAAGTGCCAATTCTTAAACCAAAAAAACATCTCTGTCACGTACCCTTGGGGGGGGGGGAAGTGATGACTGCGGCGCAAAGCCTTAGCAGCCTTAAGTATGACATGTCTGACATGTTTCTCTCAGCGTGCCTGGGATTCTGGCCCAGACCCCTTTGACTTTCAACTTCCCGGTGGCATAGCGTGGATTCTCAAAAGTAATTGCAACTCACTTCCCACTCGCTCGTACAAACACTTGTTTAGAGAACGGATTTCAATCCAATTTCTTCTTTTAGGCCCATAGGGAGCTAAACAAGCAGACAAACAAACCATTTTAGACTAATTCCACCCCCCACCCCAGCAATAATGTCTTTAATACTGTGGTCCTTCTTTTGACAACTCGTACATTGCAAGATCATTACTGGAATTAATATGACTGCGGTGCACGTTTACAATGTGTACAAAGAGATTTGTGTGAGATTTCATGTAACACAGACCCACGCTCTGAATCTAGGTTTACATCTTCATGTTCTGCGTCATCACGGACCACACAGAGGCTGCAGGAGGGCAAGAGCGCACATGTAATCAACCAGACCCAGATTCTGTGGGAAGGTGATTAAAGAAAGCAGCTAGACGACAGGTCAATGGAACGAGTCGAGGATAACGACTCCCCGTGAATGGACCGAACCACTTTGGCGTCCTAGATGCCTTAAACAAACCAACACGACGTCTATTACTGACGTCAAGCTTGTGCAGCAAGAAGCATCTGTGGTTTTGAATGTACGTTAGGGCGGATAATAAATTGAACATTATACTCATGAGAGCATTCATTCAAAGCCCGCCAACCGATGTGCTAACGACGGTGTTTATTCCAGTCGCCAGCCAGCTTCAACTCAACACCCGTCACACATTCCACTGACAGAGCGCCACCAGACTCCGGATAAGAAGGTAAAAAGCGAGAGAGATTTAAGTTTGCCCCTCGTGACGGCGGCACACGGCTCACTTTGAAAAGAACGCCGGTGAAGGTTACGAGGGGAGCCTATATTGGCGGAGCGAGATCTAGCGCAGGCGCCGCCGCGCGGAGCTGTGAGGAGCCGTGTGTGTGGCGGGTGGTCTCGGATGATGAGGGGCCGCTCGAAACTTCGCCATCGGCGTAGCGGCGGTAGCCGCCGCCGCCGGGCGCACATGGCAGGACTGCTCGTTAGTCTGCGCACGGCTGTTCCGGGCCCTCCCCGAGGCCCGGCGTGGGGTCCGTATGCAAGAGACGACCGGGACAGAAGGAAGAGACGCACGCAGGAGCATGTGCAAGTGCACACACAGACACAATCCCGCCCCCCCTCCCCCCCAGCCCCCCACTCCCACCCCCACACGCACACACACAAAAACAAACACAAGCACATATTAGTATTCACAATCACTCACTCACACCCGGAGCACCGCTACCTACGGCTCAGCTGTGATGTGGGCGCGGCGAGGAGAGTGACGAGGCGCGCGTGGAAGGAGGCGCTGCGGGCTCCTGCCAGCCCCGCTCCTAATGGTGCTGTTGACATTTACCCAGCGAGGCTGTGGGCTGCAGCCGCGGAAATGATTCAGCCCCGCTGCCTCTCTCCCTCTCCCCCTCTCTCTCTCTCTCTCTATCTCCCTCTCTCCCCCCCGACACGGAGCGCCAATCTATTCTGGTGGTCGACGGCAGCGGGCTCCCGGTTAGCACGAGGACCCACAGAGTTCTCAGGATGGTCCTCAGCCAAGGGTTTGGGAAGGGGGGGGGTCCGACCGCCGCCGCCGCCGCCGTCGTGTGAGATAGCTGCCGGGGGGGTCTGGTGACGGCGGGGGCTAATCCCGCTTGTGCGGCGCAGGATAAAATAGATCATGTTCAGACCCCGGCCACTTTAATATCGAGCTCACATTGACATGGTAATTGCGTGGATGTTATTGTGAAAGAGAGACGGGTGTGTTAAGTGGCTGGGGATATTCCAACCCCGAGCTCTCCCCTCTTCTGAAGACACCAGTTGATAAACCTGAAGCCCCCGCACGGCGACTGTATTTACCTATGCCGTAAGTGCAGAGGGATTTATACAAATGTATTACGGATACACCGATGTGCATTTGTTGCCTTTGCCCAACTCCAGAGCACTCTCCGCCATGCTGCTGCTGCGGCGGCGGCGGCAGAGCAGAATCCCCAGCACACAAAACCTTTTTTTTTTTTTTTTTAAGTTTTCACACTTCCATTTTGTGAATGGAAAAAGAAAAAGCAGGAAAGAAAGAAAGAAAGAAAGAAAGAAAGAAAGAAAGAAAGAAAGAAAGAAAAAAAAAAAAAAAGAAAAAAAAACCTTTTCAAAGTGTCTCGGGCGGTTCATGCTTTCATGCGGTTCATGCTTTCGTCCTTGATAAACGCAGCGCTTCACACCTGCATGCGAGAGCAGCCGCGAAGCCCAGGCAGTTAATACCCAAGAGCGGCTCTGCGGCTTACGGCTGCGGACAGGCGTCCACGGGGGAGGCCCGGCCCACAGCCTAATCCTGGGGTGTTCTGCCGGGCGGGTTGGGCGGTGGAGGGGGTGGGGGGCGGTGACAGGGGGAGAACCTCAGCGGCGCCCGGGCGGAGTCGGCCGGCAGACCCACAACAACAAACACTCTCTGGTTTGTTTTCTCCTGGCTCCGTTCCCCCCGCGCGCCGCAGCCGCTTCGGAAGGCGGTTAATATGCAAGGATGTTTCTCAGAGTGCCGTCTCAGGCCCGACCGGGCGGCGGCTGGCGCTCCATCAAAGCCGGGGGAACATATGGCGAGACGGCGCGGCGTGCGGCGGATGTTAGCCATTCCTTCTGTTATTTTTGAAACGTTTCCCTTTCTCTCTCTCTCGGCCTCTGTTCGCGTCTGACGACTCCCGGGGGGATTGTCCCTGGCACTGTCTGAATTGGGGTTCTGGCACGGCGCAACGCTGGGAATAGGTACCCCCCACCCCCGGTGGACTTGAATGTGCTCGAAAGCATTTCAAGCAAACCCGAACGCAAATTTCTTGGAGTCTAAGACGGAGCGAGACGGCCCACCTCCGTCAGCTACTTCGCCCTCGACTCCCTTTGGAGTCAGAAACGCGTCCGGTGCTGAGCGACCAAAGTTCTAGATGTAGAGGGGGGGGGGGGGGGGGGGGGGGGAAGCGTCGTGTTGCTTAAAAAGGAGGCCGGCCACTGTGCCGGAATGACCGCTGCTCTGAACGCCATGGCAGAGGTTAAGTGGTGGACGCCACGAGGGGAAGCCTGTGGACGTACATGTGAGCACACCGGAGAGAGGGAACAACAAGGGCGGCGCGGCCGAGGTTAGATAACGCTGACCCCCCGCCGGCCTGCCGCTATGGAACGGCCCGAGACGAGCCGCCGACCTCCGCAGACACGCTTATTCATGATGTGTGCTGGGCCTGCACGTGTAGCCCGCGCGCAAACATCTAACGTATTTAAACCGCGGCACTGTGACCTTGGCAGTGTGTGTGTGTGTGTGTGCGAGAAAGAGAGAGATCGACAGAGCCAGAGAAAAGAGAGGCGAGTTAGAGAGAGAGAGCGAGAGAGAGAGAAACGACCCATACGCAGCAAGGCGCATTATTCAGAAAGAGCTTTCCCTAATTAGAATTTATCAGTGTCCATCTCAGAGCTCCGCGCGCGGCTTAGCCCTTTCTGCACGCAGGTTCACATGGACCGCAGCTCCCGTTTCCAGCGGTACTTTTGGAAGGGAGACTGAACAAAAGCCGAGTGATGTGGGGTCAACCGTACGCTGCCCCGCCGAGTCCAAGAGGTCACTGCCGGGCCTGCTCTACAACAACCCCCCCCCCACCACCCCACCACCACCACCAGTCCAACCACCACCCCCACCCCCACCACCGAGATCCGCTCTGCTCCAACGTGGGCCCCATTTAGTGGATGTTCATGAACAGCAACAGTTGGCTCTTCTTCTGCCAAACAGTCCAGCAGCTCTCGCTGAATGTCGAGGCGGTTCGGTCGAGGGATTAAGATTTGCCAATATCACTATTTCTGTCCAGAAATGACTATTAGTAATGCGCACTTGCGGCGTGAAATGTCATTCCCTGCAATCAGGAAGCTATCACAGAGCGGTTGTTCTGCTGTAGACACCATGAGGAATAATGAATGTTAATAAAACTCAAAGGGATGGATGGTCATTACCATAAATGTTTTTGATTAATTAGATTTTTTGGCTCTTCAGAAATATAATACAAATACAACGTGACGTTGGAATTATAATGTTCATTATCAATTTCATATATTGTGTCAATAAGGATTACATTCAATGTAAAAAAAAAAAACATATGTATGGCATTTAAATGGCACATTCGCACATGGATTTGCACTACACAAAGGACATTCATAGCAGCGTGACTTTCTGTCGCACTGAAAATAGAAAGCAGTGTGTTGTTTTGCTGTACATGACTTCCAAGAGGGTCCAAAGACGTCCATTTGGATGATGTATGCGATGGGGAGAAATAAAAAACAGGCAGTCCAGGCCAGACTTTCTAAAGTAAATTCGTGAAAAGTTGAGAGGCATCCAACTGCGGCAGAGTGGCGAGCTCCAAACAAATAAAGCAAGGAAGAAACCGAGGCTTTCATTAGAATCTAGAGACGATCAATTGTTAATTGGGATTCAAAAAAAGGCAAAAATAACAAGATTAGGGCGTAGCGGTAGATCAGGCAATGACACGGAGGGAAAGGCAATTAGCGGCCGTTAATTGCTCTCATTAGAGGTGGTGGCACAGATTTAGGAGATTCCAAAATGGCGTGAACCGCGGCATACAAATGGGGTTGTTTCTGGTGAGACGAAGCAATGCCGGCAAACGCCCAGCGGCTTCTGAGTCCCGCTCGCGGTGTCACTGATGAGACAATAAACCAAAATCACCGGAACCGAAGATGTGCGTCTCCGTCGTTGGGACGTGGCGGGGATGAAGAAATAGACATGGTGGCTGGAAATGATGGCCAAGAGCGAAAGAGAAGCGAAACGGACTGGACCCCCCCCCCCCCCCCCCCGCCCCCGCCCCCCCAACTACAGCGCAATTGAAGGAGCATAACAGCAACATAACAGTAACAGCAACATAACAGTAACAGTACCATAACAGTAACAGCAACATAACAGTAACAGTACCATAACAGTAACAGCAACATAACAGTAACAGTACCATAACAGTAACAGCAACATAACAGTAACAGCAACATAACAGTAACAGTACCATAACGGTAACAGTACCATAACGGTGAACCACACCTCGAGAGCAGCCCCAGAGGGGTTCCGCATTTCTTATGTCTGCACACATGTGATGGCAGAAGTGATGTGCCCTTAGTTTTTCGGATTTGCTACCTGCCTGAAAAAATGAAAAAAAAAACACTTGACAGCTTCCTCTGGCCCATCAATCATTTCGCTCCTTCTGCTAATCGGCTTGTTATTGACAAGAACCCTATGCACTCAGGACGGTGTACAAAGTGGCAATTTTTCACGCAGAAAACACTTAGTGAGACGCTGGGAGAGCAGGGCTAGCCAAACGCAGACAATAAGAGTGGCGAGAAAAACAACCAGGAAGAAAAATTGTGTCGCGGCGCGGATATCCTGCTTTCTCGCACTTGATGAAGTGTCCTTGAGCCGTCGCTTCCCCCTATGGCTGCGCGTGTCGCCCGTTCACACAGTATTGATGCACACATCTTCTTCAGCAATGAGCGACGCGGCACACAGCACACAAAAAAGTGCAGAGCGCATTCATGCATTTAGCGTATTCGCCGTGTCCGTGTGATTAATTAGCCCCGGTGCGCTCAGGCCACCGCCGCTGGACGACACTGCGGACGGCCGTCTCATGTGCGCTGTCAAACGTTTTACCGGGCGAAGCGGGTACAGCCGCTCTCGGGTGACGTCCCGACACAATCCCGGCTAATTTTCAACCCAATCTCATGATGCGGGCGGAGGGATCCGGTAAGATCCTGGCTCTGTTGGTGATTACCCGGCAGCGCTGTTCACACAGAGCCGTGTTGACTGGAGGAGACGAGCTGCAAGGCGCCGGGACTCACCTGTGACGAGAAATCCCTCTCAACTGTGTCCCCCACCTTCAAATCAGTGTCTTTCAAGTCCCCTTCCTTTATAACCGCACGGTCATACTCACAGGCCGCATAGCAAGGGATGCACAGGAAAACACCCTTTTCAGAACACAGCACAATAACTCACATTTGGCGACACACTACGGCTCTGAGTACTTAATAACACCATTACAATCAGTTGAAAGGGTGACGCGTGTATGGCGATGTTACAATCCCACGTGTGTGACCGCACGCCGGGTATACGCCCCCAGCCCACAACCCCCCACCAGCCCACCTTGTCGTTGGCGACAAGTGGCAGTGGTGCAGTTTTACCAGAACGAGTGCATGACGACGCACAGCATCGGGCCGACGCTGTGCGCCGTGTCGGTTGCGTGCCTGCGTGCAGCCACGCTTGGGGTGCAACGTCCCACGTTTCGACGCTCTCCCTTCTTCTCTGCGGACACAGCACACCGCCACCCACTTTGAGACGCCGGGGACGTACCTCTCGATAATGTCCGCGATGGCGCAGGCAAACATCTGCAGGCCCTCTGGAAGCTGCAGGGCGACTGTAAAAGGGGACGGGACGGGGGAGGGAGGGAGAGAGAGATAGAGAGAGAGAGAGACAGAGAGGAGGCTGGAGTCAGATGAAAAGGTTACACAACTGTGCTGTGTGAAAGGAACGCGTCATCTAATGCATGCCGTCGGCACAGCACAACTCTGCACCACGTCCAGCCATTAGCTCGGAAGACAGGAGAGGCGGGAGTAATATTTCAGGAAAGTACCTCTCCCGTTGGCCACTATAATATATTTCTTTACTGGGCGATTGGGCACTTTGATGAACAATTCAGCTTTGCTCAGTTTTATTTTCACACATTAGCAGCTCGTTTATTGAGCGTTATAGCATTGTTTTTTTTCGCTGCCAGCGGCTTTGTGAGTCACTTGTTTCTGATACACACATTCACCACTAAACTACATTTCGGAAGTTCCAAGTCTTAAAGTCTGTAAAACTGTTACGGTCGGCATGAGGTGATAATGTCTCTATCTCAGGAAGCAGTAAGACGGACTCTGAGTGAGGAGCTAATCGAGGAACTAATAGACAATCAATACAAGTGTTTGCTTGCTCCCACCTTCCACCCACAAACACAGATGACAGCTGAGACTCCTACTCCTCTAAAAAGCCTACATGGAGCGTCTTTGATTTAAACATGATGTTCGTGAACGCTGCCTTTCTCAGATCAGAATCATGAATTTGGCATTACAAAGGGTGTCATTCCCTGGTCATCTAATCCATGATTTAGCATCCATTCTGAGCATAAACATGGCTGCTACCATCCGTCCCTACCACACTAAGATATATAAATGATGATGTTGAGACCAACAGGCGGAGAAGAGAAAGGCAGGCTATGGTGACCATGGCGGTCTATGGTGACCGCCATGTGGAACACCACAATAGTTTTCTTATATCACGCTATTTAAGTTTACAATCAATTATAAGTCAAATGTTTTGTTTTTGTTTTTTTGCTTTTTTTTGGGGGGCGGAGGGGGGCATCTAATTAACCCAATTTGCTAATAAGTATTAGCTGCAATGCAAACGGTATATAATGCAAAATAAACAACTTTTCAAAAGATGTGCTCCCTGCAGATAGGGAAAATCAATTTCACATCCAAATTCAGCTTGATTTTCAATGGATATCAAATCAAAATATGGTAAGCGATTGCCGCTTCCTTTGGTTGTAGAAAACGCAAGTGGCTTTTTCCCCCCTCCACATCAAGCCATTGGCTCATCACCACTCAATTGAGCATCCTGTGCTGTTGTCTTGGAAACAGACGAATGTCCTTATGCCGGCACAGCCATAGGCCTGTATTGTGCCATTCGTTCTTGTGAAAGGTGCTCGACGTGAAGAAGTACAATAACAAGGAAAACGCTTGTTTCGACAGACACCTCTAAATGGGATTATATAACGTTGCGCTTGCTGGAGGCAGGGGGGGGGGGGGGTGCTCTCTGAGAAGCCATTGTCATGTTTCATGCCCGCTACGCACTGCAATGGGCTGGCATGGACAAGGTCACGATGAGGGGGATGTGCAGCACAATGCAGCAACATGGAACCGATCTGCATGTCTGGCAGTGGAGGGCTTTGTTCCAATCAACCAAAGATGACACTTTCTGACCGGCAAGAGCCGCCTCTCTCTCTCACTCTCTCTCTGCAGCGTGGATCAATGCTTCAGCACAATGATAGAGAATACATACACACTTTGGAGACACGGCATCGAAAAAACATGAGAAAAAAACATAGTGCGGCCCACATTGCGTTGCGTGGAGACAATGCCATGGTTTTGGCGGCAGGCAGCGCTCGCAGCGAGAGTCGGGGGTAACGGGGGAAGGCCGCGGGGCCGAGAGGGAGGACGGGGTGGAGGCTGGGGAGACGGGAGTGATGAAGGGAGGAGGACGAGCGGAGTGAGAGCACATCGGAGGAAAGGTTAAGGGATTGGCGAGTGCCAGCGCTGACAGACAGAGACAGGTCGTTACTTGGCAAAAGGGCAAGTTTATTATCAAGGAAAAGTTCTCGAGTACGCCGCCGCCGCCGCGGCCGACAAGAGGCAAATAGCTTTCTCCGTCTGCTCCCTCAAGACGAGCCAAACGCGGACTGTGTCTGTGTGCATGTGCGCGCACGTGTGTGTGCGCGTGTGTGTGGTGTCTACAAATTACGAGTGATATCAAACATAAAAAAAAATAAGTTAAACATGGAATTCAATTAGGCCATTCATTTCCAATTTGACACCAGCGTTGAAAACTTTTCTCTCCAAAGAAACCAGATTCTGTTTTGTTCTCCGAGCCTATTTCTGACCATTTCTAAATGTGCATAGCATGTGATGCAGCGCATGTATTCACACACACACAATCATACGGAGGAGTCCTTGAGTCCACACAATCACATAAAGTCCTTCCCCACAATCACACACAAGACCTCAAGCCCCCGCAATCACGCGGAGTCCTTGAATACTCGCACGCCCCAACTTATTGAATAAACTACATTGATAACAGCCAAATACGTCAAAGGTAGAATCCAAAAATAAGCAAATGCTATGTTAACTATGAAATGAAAGTACATATTCCAGGATATCCTCTGGGTAAAAAAGAAAAAATAGCACAATTTCTGCAACCATTTCAAGGGAACATCCAACAAAATAATGTAATAACATTTGGAACGTGCAGTAGTTAGAAGACCTTGAAAGACAACAAATGCCTGGGCCATGGTCTTTCCATTTCTTGCTCGGGAACCACTTTTACACTTTCAAGGCTGCGTGGCACGCGGTATGTTGCTGGGCTTCTTACATTACCAGACGATAATTCTGTTACGTGCTCCGTTTGTTCCTCCTAACACAATCCCATGGTTTCACGGGCGAGGCTGAGTAAAATGTAATCATGATTATGTTCGGTTGAAAAAAGTGGAAGGTCAAAATATACTGCATTGCTATTGAGTATGTGAATAATGGTTTGGGAATGGGTGCCTCTCCCGGTTCAGTGGCCACTGAACTTCATTAAACAGGCTTAAATTAATTGTTCATCAGTTCTCAAATCGTTTCACATGACGATGATACATGCAACATAATGACTCTGATGATGGATCTCATTCTGGTAATCTTCTTTGGTCGGTGTAACGTACGCTTTGCGGGAAGCTTCACGCTTCAGCCAGTTTGTGTCCATTAACTCACCAGGACTTGTTTTATATCACCAATCAGAATGTGTGGGCTGTGATCTCCTTTGTAACTTGACCCACTGAGAGACTGTCCCTGCGGTCCTGCGCTGTGTTTTGGACCCTCTGCACTTCATTATCTCAAACACCCGGTAAATGACCCCAGTAATTGCAACAGTACCAAACCCATAAGAGCAAAAAATGCCACGATAACATAATCAAACTAGCTAAAACTTGCACGGCACTGCCTGGGTAAGCGATTCAAATCACACTGGGACCAACCCGCCTAAGAATGTAAGCCCTCACCAAAGGCACAATTAACAACAAAGACAGGACATCCTACTGACTATGGAATCATACACACTGATTCTCCGATCGCAGGATACTAAAAGACGAGAGGCTCATGAACACAAAACTGGGACAAAGGAGTGAGTGTGTAGACAGTGACACAGCAGATATTTGCTCTTGAGGAGGAAGAGGGAGGGTGGGAGAGAGAGAGAGAGAGAGAGTGAGACAGGAAGAGACAGAGAGAGAGAGAGAGAGAGAGAGAGCGAGAGAGTGCGACAGCGAGGAGTAAAGCACACACCATAGTTGGCCCAAGGAATAAAGGAATGATTGAATGAATGAACATACATATGATCTTTTGAAGCTAGGATGGCTAAATGTTTCCTGACGGTCACTGCTTAAAGGGCTAGTGGTAATGTGAGCTTCGTAATGTTCCCCAAGTTAAGGCGCGTGTCCACAGAGTGTTTCGGGCGCCAGCGTCTTTTTTCAATTCTTCACAATATGTCAAATAAAGATAACAAACCAGGAAGCCAGGCAACGCTAGCCTCATCATACAACGGCACCAAGCAAGCACCTCACCAGCGCTTCTCTAACCCCCCAAAACACGCTATGTGGGCGCGGGCCCCGAGGGGAAACATTCTGGGTCACTTTGGGTATTCGCTGTCAATATCCCTGGATGAAAAGGGGAACCTTCACACGCTGTTATTTTCTGATATAAGAGGGCACTGCTCTGGGAGCACGTTCACAAAGAAAATAAATCAGGGGTCGGACAATTAGATGATATTGTGTTTTGGTGTTTCTGCTCTGGCAGCATAACAACTCGATTCAGACAGGAGTGGGAAAACACCGGGGTCATCAGGCCCAATCCGATAAACACAATACAGACATATTATGACATGGTGTGAATTATGATTTGAATGCTTCAAAGTAATACCCAACTTATCTGTATGCTAATGGCAGTGTGGAATCGCTCACCTCTCTTGGAGTTAGCTTGTCTAACACGCCATAATGTCTTGTGGATTTCAAAGTTGTAGTTTGCAGGTAAAGCTTGGATTGCATCATTTATCTCGGGGTCCTTCAGGATGTCTTCGGGGATTTGATTGATGACCCGGCGCGGCCCACGCACTAAAGATGGGAGGGAGGCGAACAAGTCAGCCGTGGATGGAAATGACACACTGCTTCTTCACATGATTGACACACGTCAATCAAGTGAGGAGGCAGTCAGCGGTGTCATCGTCAACACAACGCACTATCACGCCAACAAGTGATCTTGTCATTGTTTTGGTTTCTACATTTTATAAAAAGGTAACAATGCTTTTAGTAACAATGTTACTAAAAAAACATTGTTACTGTATCATCACACAAAACCACTGAATAAGACTTAGATAACACTGAATAGGACTGAAGTGGCAGGTCGCTTTAGTCAACAGAGGGCAAATGGCCAAGAAGACTTAATCGTAAGATACACGGTTCGCTCAGTAAATGTGAACAGTGTTGGTGTTACAGACACACATCATTTATGTCTGCTCATCGTTCATACTTTCCCAACAAGTGAGGTGAAACATGTTAGCAACAGCAGTATTTAGCGACGAGCAGCATCTCTGACAACACGGGTTTGGACTACTGCCTGTTCTACTGCCATAATATTTACTAACGACTCATTCTGCCCTAAAAAAATAACGTGTACCACATTATAATATTTACCTATGTTCTTCTTTGCGGTAACAACCTGCGTGTCTTTCGGGGGGTCTGCCATGTTTTCCCGCACACGTGAGAGCTGAAAAGGCAAAGGAAGTCAAACGCTGAACGCAGTGGGGAACAGTCGAGCGCCGATGCAATCGAGCGCATTTGCGCTGTTGATAGTTTGGGACAGGATAGGATGGGCGTTCCGCCATACAGCAGATGTCTCCTCCCCAACAGCAATAAAACCCATCTAAATGACACAAAATATGGAATAATAATATATTTTATCCTCACTGAAAAAAATCATAGTTGTGTTCAGTCTGATAGAAGGTTTTTAAAAAATAAACTGTGAATGAAAGATCACTGTTGCTTAACCCCTTTTTTTTTAATAATCTAAATATAAAAAATTAAAAATAATAATTATTAACATTTTGCAATCTCCCTGTCAAACCATCACCTGGTTAGGTAGCACCCGCTATCTTTACGATGCGTGCGACTGTTCAGATTGTTTGGTCGGTTTTGTGGTAGAATGTTTCCGTGTGAAAGCCCAGCTCAGGAGGAGGTAAGGCAGCGCATCCTCCTCTAAGTCTGAGGGATGCTGCCAGATGGGTCAGGCGACTGGCCGGTGAACAGCCAGTGATTCTGCATACTTTCCTCCTGTGTGAACCGACGTGAACATCCACTGTTACACGGACTGTGCGAAGACCCGAGAGACCTTTTTCAGATAAGATCAGAGAAATGTAACAATTACAAGCGGAGGGAACTGCTGGAGGAAGAAAAAAAAAGATTCCAGGCAACGGAGCGCATCAAAGTCTGCATTATTATAAAGAGGATTTGAGGACTGCGTTTATAATCCAACATCAGACGCGGGATGTAAATCCAAATAACTTATGTTAATTGGAGATTTCAACGAATGCGATACGATTTGACGCTTCCCAACTATCGAGGTTCTTCGCACTAGAAGACATTGAGATCATCTACCCGGAATATAAAATATCCGTATTTTTGAGACTGTTCATCGTCGACTTTCCGTGTGAACTGATTGCGGTTCTCATTCGACTCTAATTAGTACGAGATGGCTATCAGAGACTCGGCGGTGGTGCTCGACACATAGTTGAGTTGTTTTGGGCGAAAGGGGCTGATTTCAATGCACATTTAGAAATGCGCACTGACAGTTTTAGACACGACTGACGTCTGGCAGACTTTGTGGAAAAGCAGACCTTTACGCGTCGTTCTGAGCCTGATGTACGGTGAGTTCCATTGTGATTCCGTGTGCCGGATAGGATCGCGATCCACGCCGTGAGGAGTCCACACAGACATTCCCACAAGACAACACAAGACAGCTTCTAATCAATTTCAACTTCCCAACTGAAGTTTGGGCCTGGAATATATCAATAGATGATTTCCAGAGGACCGGAGACAAAATACATCTAGTGCTGCAAAATGTTCAAAAGGGGTAAGTGGAAAAAAACTTTTATACAGGAATTAACCGATCATTTAAAACAGCTGTATAGCTGGTGATGTTTTCGTTTTGACATAAGACATGTTTTCATAATGCTGCCCGGATTTCTGCAGACAATGCGCCATTTGAAGCGCAGTTTCCCTCAACACACACACACGGAATGCGCGAGGTTGTTGAAAATGAAATATTAATCTATGGAACAGCGGCCGATTGATAATAACAGAGCATGCCGCACTGCAGCTTTATGAGTTGTATCAGGGTCATACGGCTGTATCTCCAAAACCCTACCATACCTAAAAAAGAACGGAACAGTGTGGACCAAATAAAATTCGAATATTGAGAGTCTCATAAAGAGCTATGCGTCCGATAGGCCTGCACAAACGAGATAGGTGTGTGTGTGTGTGTGTGTGGTGTGTGTGTGTGTGTTTTGTACTACGAAATCACTACAGCATGTCATGCATGTTTACAATGTAAGAATTGATCAAACAGATCAAAGTACAAAAATAAACAGCAACTCTCCCCTACAGCTACTCCCCCCCCCCCCCCCCCCCCCCCCCCCCCCCCCCCCCCCCCCCCCCCCCACTGCCCTACCACACACGCGCGCGCGCGCGCGCACACACACACCACACACACACACACACACACACACACACACACACACACATTTATACACGCATAAACATTTGCATGGTAATGTACTATCCCACCACAGCGTGGCTGGTTAACATAATTGGAACATCTATAGTGTCTGTCAGTAAACATCTCGTAGGCCTACCTGTGCGCACTGTGTGCACCTGTGAGGCGAGAGAGGGGAGGAAAAAAAATCAGGACTCCGGCAGTAACTTGATTAAATTGATTATTTTTCAAATTGGATTGGACACGGAACTGCAATTAGCATGCAAAGTGATATCTGCTTTGAAGGCGTTCTCTGAAACGCCTTCCATGGTCGAGTGACGCGGAGTCACAGCTCCTGTTGTACGGCGCGCTGTCACTCAAGCGTCGGGCGCTGCTGCTGCTAATGGAAGCTCTGGTCAAGGCTTCTTCTATGCTGCTGAATACTGCGATGATCATTCCCCCGCCGCATTCTAACACGTTTTTCCATTGATGAGCAGAGCAGTGAAATCCAGTGTCCGGATATGTGAGGGATAGGTGGTGATGGTGAGGAAGAGAAACAGTGTGCTGGTTTCAACGCGTGTCCTACATAGGCCTAGTTCTGGTTTCAAGCTGCTGTTTATACATTCTGACTCAGCTGTCCTGGCGTATTGCAAATTGCTGGAAAGGAATGAAGGCGTTTGAAGCATTGTACTGTAGATCTCATTTTTGGCACAATTGCTCTCAGTGTAATTTTGTCTTTTGCCTTTCAAGTTTTTTTTTTTTGCGATGGCAGAAATGTGTCACCATTTTTCGCAAGAAAGGAGATCGAAAGTAACTAAAATGTTATTGCTTATGTTATCACTACTTTAATTCACTGATAATGACAACTCGCTCGGTTTGGCACCACTCGTCACCACCGTTTCTAGGAGACAGAAGAGGGCCCTGTCAGCCAGACACGCAGACAGAGACAGACAGACAGGTGGATCTCAAGGTCTACACTTGTCCAACTGGGCTCCATTAGCATGTTAGCATGAGAGGGAGAGGACAGGTTCTTACCGTCGGACAAGGTTCTCACTGTGTTACTATTAAACTTGTCTGGAAGCCAAGGCACTGATTGATGCTTCATTTATCTGTGCAGTTAGCTTTGAATGGTCCCACAGTCATTTAATGCATTTGAGGCAGGCCGGGCATAGTCCTGTTCACACAGAGCTAAGTATACCCTCGCCAGATATGTATTGTAATAGACATTGGCGCATATTCAATTGCTTTAACAGCAGATGGCCAATCATAGTTCTCTGCATATCGTTGTTTGAACAGGAAGTGTCATTTTGGAACATTATGGTAATTCAGGTCCATGGCTTACCTCTGCTGTGTGGTGGGTGTGTGCGAATCTGTGTGTGTGTGTGTGTGTGTGTGTGTGTGTGTGTGTGTGTGTGTGTGCGTGAAATGTTTAAAATGGCTGCGTATTTCTGTTTGACTGTTTATACACACCCAGCTCCGTTCATGCTTCCATGTACATGCGTATGCAAGCATTACTGCTATTCCCTCTGTTGTCTCTCTCTATCTTTCTCTCTCTCTATTTCTCTCTCTCTCTCTCTCTCTCTCTCTCTCTCTCTCTCTCTCTCTCTCTCTCTCTCTCTCTCTCTCTCTCTCTCTCTCTCTCGCTCTTTCTCTCCCAGTTCTTTCTCATTCTTGCTCACTCAAACTCAATCAGCCATGAAGCAAATCCAAGAGTGGTGTTTCACAGTTACTGTAAGATGTGGAGAAGGAGATGACAAGGTGTCCACTGATCATCTCAGGGTTATTAGGAACCTGCAGTTCAGTTGTCAAATGCTTTTGTGCAGACACCACACCCTACATAATATGTAGGTGTGGTGTGTGTGGTGTCTGCACAATGTGGATGTG
>JAXIVH010001144.1:0-2500 GCA_036785325.1 Urophycis tenuis
GTATCTATATCCACAATAACGCATTCGTCGTGCCGTGGTGAAGGTGGGGCTCTTTGTTCCGCCGCGCTGCCTGAATGGATTGGCACCAAACCGTGCGGTCGCATGCGCCACAAAGGAACCTGCTCCTTTGATGTGAATGCGACAGTTTACTGGCAGTGGGGAACAATGTATGCTCTGTTCCCCCCCCCCATTATGCGTCCACATTAAAACCATCCAAGAGAGGAATATACAACAGATACATAAACTAAGATGTAACAACAGACACGCAGGCCCGCATGGAGGGAATGAGGTGGTAAAAAAAAAAACCAATTACGAACCATCTTAAAGCATGGCTTGCAGACGTCCGTTTGCATTTGTGTAGATCAAGGATTAAGACGCGATAAGACAACATGAGACTAAGACTAAGACATCAACCGCCACTTCAGATGTTTACCTTTGTGAGGTGTTGATTTCGTTTGGTGTACAGACTAATAAACTGCCTTCCCCCTAAGGTCAGCCCGGGCTGACGAGCCACCGGGCAGCCCGGGGAGCCCAAAGCGCTGCTTGTTGTTAATTACACCTGGGGCCCAGGGGACAGGAGCTCTCATCTGACAGGGCCAGGTACCCGCCTCGTCTTCACACAAGTCTGCTCTGTCTTCTCTCCCTCCCTCCCACCCTCCCTCCCATAAAGTGAAAGTTTCGGGAATAATATGTTTTTTTAACGCACTCACAAACACCTCTTCCCACAAACCACCTCCTCCCAAAGAAGTGAAGAGGAGGTTTGCTATTCCAAACTGATAATGAGTGGCTTCACCCATCGCTAAGCAGAAGTGATGGAGCCCCTCAAAAGACCAGCGCAGCCCATCTGTTTCCCTCATAAAAATGCTATCTTTGACTTTGTTTTACTCGTCAGGAGGATACGAGAGGGAGCTCGCGACCTCATCCCAGGAACAAGGCAGCAAAGTAAACAGATGCTGAGAACCTAACAAGGGGGGGGGGGGGGGGGGGGGGGGGGGCAGATCAAAGCACAAAATATTGATGACAGATACACTCTCCATGTTATGACACCACAGCTCCAGGCTGATTACCTGATGAAGTAATGAATGAGCGCGGGTGGTGGTGATGGTGGCGGCGATGGTGGTGGTGGTGGTGTTGTTGGCTGTGGTGGTGGATAAGTACAAGTCGGCCATGATACCGTGTGTTTTTTTTGTTCGGTGGGGACCGCATACAGATTTGATGAAAGCCCATTTACGCTGGGACAGCTAAATGGACGGGCCGCTCTCACGCGGCAGACACACACACACACACAGGCAGGGTGAATAAAAAACCAAGGGCCAATTATCGAACCCGGCAGTGTGTCACGTCAGGTTTTCTATTCCCCCGTCGTACCTTGTTTGGGTCGTCGACACCGCACCGCAAACATCGTGTGTGTGTGTGTGTGTGTGTGCGTGCGTGCGTGTGTCTGTGTGTGTGTGTGTGTGTGTGTGTGTGTGTGTGCGTGTGTGCGTGCGTGCGTGTGTGTATGTGTGTGCGTGCGTGTGTGTATGTGTGTGCATGCTAATGTGTTTGGACAAGCACCGCGCTAAGGGCCCGCCTCAAGCACCTATCCCTCCCGGTGGCCCGGCTGCCCTGGCTGGTCCGCCGCCTGCTGCCTGCCGTGTCCCACGACCCGACCCACCGGTACCGACCCACCGGCTCCCGTCTTCATCAGTACCGTTTGTTCGAGGTGCCTTTGACTCGTCAACGTGGTGAAACACCACCCCGAAGCCAGAATGCCACCTGCCATGACAGATAAGACAACCCCAGAGACGTCTTTATTAGACTAATTCAGAGCGATGGTTTATCTTGCTCTGATCGGTGGCGAAAACCGACACAAAATGAATGTCGCCACTCCGCAACTGGCATTTGCAGCTGCTTTGCCCTGCCGCTCCCAACCCCCCCCCCCCCTCATCCCCACCCCCCACCCCTGTTCTGCGCTGCGTGCATGTGTGTGTGTGTTTCTTCTGAGCACACCAGCATCCGAGAACAATGACAGTGGTGGGACTCATGGGAATGGGAAGTATTTGTTTGGGACAAACAAGAAGATGGAGAAGACGAGGAAGAAGAACTGCAGCTATGTGGCCTCCGATCAGCACGGCCCACGGCCCACTGGCAGAATTCATTATGTATCTACCGACGCCCACGGGGCATGTGGGGGGGGGGGGGAGGGAGGGGGGGGAGGCCCCCCCTCTGTCTCTGAAGGCATTCCGCCGGGCCGCGCTCTCCCTGCGGGAGACAGCTGCCCTGTGGCGGGGAGATGAACGACGGCAGCGCGTGTGAGGATAGGGGCTGCAGTATGATTTCCTTCATATTTCACCACTCATCTCCTTGCCACGAGCCCCGGGGTCCAGCGTACCAGCCTTCATCACACACACGCACGCACGCACAACGTCTTACTCCTCCTCCTCCTCCTCCTCCTCGCGCCAAGCCAGGTGATGCCGTGCCGTACCCCGCGATTAAACGGGATTAAAGGATTTAAGAA
>JAXIVH010001144.1:7500-31207 GCA_036785325.1 Urophycis tenuis
CCGTCCGGGGCCCCGCGACCGCGCGCCAGCGATAGTGTGGGGTGTCGCGGGGCGCACTCTCTCTCTCTCTCTCTCTCTCTCTGTCTCTCTCGCGCGCTCGCCACTCTGTTCTCCATGCCTGGCCACTCTGTTTGTCTGCCACTAAGCCCTAAAAAAGCTACAGAATAACATCTTCGCCCCGCAAACAAAATAAAAAAACCAAAGCCGGCGCGTCCGGCCGGCGCTCTCCGCACTCTCTGCGTGCGCCTGCCTCCCGTCTCCCGCTCGCCACGACCGCCGCTGTTGTTGTCGTCGCCGCCGTGACCCCCGGGACGCGGCTCCGAGGTGGCGGTCCGGGGACGCGGGCACGCAGGGCGGGCCAGATATGGAGGGGTGGTGGTGGTGGGGTTGGTGGTGGGGGTGGTGGTGGGAGGGGCTTGTTGTGCTTGAGAGTGGCGAGCCTGCCAGGGGCCGGGTAATGGAACCGTAATGGGCTTTTAACGGCCCCGGACACACTGTTTGCCCTTCCACGGAGGGGGGAGGGGGGGGTGGGGGTATGGGGGGGGGGGGGAACGTAGTGCAAACAGGAAGTGCGGCAGGAGACGTCCAGCGTCACTTGGAGTGATCCACGGGTGGGGGGCGGGGGGGTGAGTCACCGGGTGCTCAGCTGATGATGACAACTCAAACAGAGCGTGGCGGGGCCTCGGCCCAGCGCCACCGACCCCCCCCCCCCAACCCCCCCCCCACCGGTCGCTCGTAAACCACTCAGGACGTGCGAAGGGGGTCCCCCTTTTGTTTCTCCTCTTAACCGCGTTAATCCCACGGGTAATTGCGGGCCGGTCCCTTTATCTGGAGGCAGCGCCGATAAGACACTGATATATATACAGTATATATATATATATATATATTTATTTATTTTTTCTCGCCGCACTTGAAGAGAGAGCGCGACGCCGCCAGGACAAACAGCCGGTTAAACATTAAGAGGAGGAGCGCCGGCTTTTTTGCTTTTTTCTCTCCCCTGACCGTTAAGTGTCCTCGTGACATACATTTGGACACCATAAAAAAAAAATAAAAAAAAGGAACAAGAGAGAGAGAGACGTTTCATCTCGAACACACTTTATAGCCGCCCCTTGATTTGCATAAAGTGTGCACTTAGAAGAGCTCAGGAGTGTGCGGGGGAGGGGGGGGGGAGGGAGGGGGGGGGGGGGGGGGGGCACTCTGTCCCTGAGTTGTTTGCGTTTATATCATCGTATAATCGACCCGGGCAGCCCGCTCCCACACACGTGGCAGAGCTGTCAAACAGCCCCGCTACCCCAGAGGTTGGCGCCGAGATGCCTCTTGAGAGGATTTAGCCAATCAGAGCTTGTGGTCCTACCCCCCCCCCCCCCCCCCACCCCCCCCCCCCCCCGCCCCCCCGCAAGTCTGAAATAACAGTTAAACCATGCAGGTCATTGGTGATGGTTGATCCACGTCCAGGAGGAAAACAGAATCAAGCTGTCACAACAACTCAGCCGGCAGGTTTAGAACGTAAACTCGACGTTGGCGTGCAGTCACCTGGGCTGACGGTAGAAGTGGCGGCCGGCTCATACATCACTGACACAGTGTCTCCCAGAAAACACTGATGAAGACACATGGTTCTGCTGGAGGTTGTTCAGCACACCTAGCTTCCACCGATGGGGAAAGTATGTCAGCCGTAATCACTGGCATCGCAAAGAGTGCATATTCAACTGTTCAATTAGAAATCAAGAGCAATCAACCATCCTTTGTGTCTATTCTTTGCCCTGATAACAAGGCTTTGCTTAATTAGACAAAAGTGTACCTTGTACGAGCATTCCCCTGCAAACTATACACATTTAGGTGTAAAGACTTGAAACATGTACACTTCGCAGCTCTAGTTGATTCATCATCAAAAAGGTCAATGGTCTCTTCTTTCATAAAGATAGTATCTTTGTGTGTTATTCTTGTGTGTGTGTTTAATCTAAAGACTGAGTCTTTGGTTGTAAGAGTTCCTTTACCAAGTATGTGCCCTGGATTCTCAGTAGGCATCCAAACCCCTAATGCACTTCTTTCCTCATTCATTTGCATTCCACTGTGCCCTCATCTGCTGAGTGGCAGTACTACAAAAGGCACTTCTGGTTTCCTTTCAGTTTCATTTTGTTCCATCTCTTCATAGGGATAGACATTAGGATGTAAAAGTGATCAAACGGGGAAGCAAAAGTTGGGTTTCGGGTCCCGGAACCGTCTGACACCACTTGATACCGACATGCCTTTCCACCTTAAAAGGGATGTCACAGCACGGGGGCCCCGCTTTGAAGGGGACTTTTGCTGAGGCTTTACTCTCACGTTGTTCAGGCGTGGCAAGGCAGTCGACGGTGAAGCTGTGCTGGTTTGAGTCAGGGTCCAGACCAAGCCAGACATAAAAAACCTTTAGCGCTGTGTTGAGGCCATCAAAGTGAAACAAAAAAAGGCTTCTTTTTTTTTTTTTTTTTTTTTTTCCCCATGCTGAACGACGGTAACTTTTGACGGAAAAACGTGTTGCGTTTTAAATGTCTCCTTCCTCACCGAACACTTCGTCTTGCGAGTCGGGGTCCCCGGTAGCTGGGTCCGCAGCTGCCGCCTCGTTCTGGTTGCTTTCGGGCTGGGGCGATGGAGCCTTGAAAAGGGAGCACACAGACAATCCAATTGAGGAGGTGAGGTGTCATGGCAACAGAGCAAAGGAGACGTTGGGAGAGAGGGGAAGGGTAGAGTGGGTGGGGAGACGGAGAGAGAGAGAGAGAGAGCAGAGCCCTTTAATTCTGTCATATACCCACAATAGCCTTTCAGGTACTTGTTGAATTGTCTCACTCCCGCCCTCTGTACATTGGGCAAACTTTTTATTTTTCATTTGCGACGTATGTCTGGGTTCAGTGCAGCCCCCCACACTCATTGTTCGTTAGACCCTTGCCTGGGGATGGAAACCCTCTGAGGTGCACGCACACACATGCACACGCAGGCACACGCACGCACACACACACACACACACACACACACACACACACACACACACACACACACACACACACACACACACACACACACACCTTAAGCCCTTTCTGTGTGGATAGAAAATTGCCTCAAAAAGCCTATTTCCAGGATCTATGCTGCTCTAACAAAGCTTGCTTCCAGGATCTGAGCTGCTGGGGTTTGCATGTGTGTGTGTGTGTGTGTGTGCGTGTGTGTGTGTACGTGTGTGTGTCAGTGTGTGTGTGTCTGTGTGTGCACGTGCGTGTGTGTGCGTGTGTGTTAAAGGTAACTCAGCAGGACACAGGACTCTCACAAGATGGGTATTACACCTCAGATTTTTTTTTTTCCAGCGGTGTTGCCGAGGTGCACGTGAAGGGGCACCGCGTTGACGTGCGCACGTGTATTGCGTGTATTTGCATAGTGATGGCAGTGGCGCTGGTGACATCCGGCCGTGACATCGCACCACCCCTGGACGCACTATGCAGGGGAAACACTGCGTCACATTCGACAGCCTCCCAGTGCTGCTGCTGCTGCTGCTACATGTCACAGAGATCTACTGAAACACGCAGTCCGTGTGACACTGCGGTGCTCCTGGCAAAAAAATAATGACACACCGGTCAGCATACTTTATTGACTGCTCGGCTAAGTCTGTCACTTCGGTATCGATCGGGTTAATTGCAGTGTAACATTGGCAGTGCCACGAAATGCCAAGCCTGGTTTGTCTAGCAGGTTTAATTACTGTGGAGGAAGTAACAATTCCAACCTAAATTTGCGTACACTCACAGAAGCAGAGCTCACTCTGGATGCATCGTGCTGCACCTTATTCTTTACTCCTGCATTTCAACCCGCACCTTTATCGCTCATTTGCACTTCTGGTTAGAACGCCAAATGCTTTTCGTTGTCTCTGTACTTGTACTCTCCACAATGACAATAAAGTTGAATCTAATCTAATCTAATCTAAATATGATGCAGCAATTTGACGCGCAGCACTGTGCTTACACTTACCATTTGAAAAGTATTCCATGGACTCTTTCAAAGGCTTTTACCTCAGGGCTCAGCCTTGACCTCTGAACTCTTCAGGTTAAAGACCCTCATCCATATGTTCTCCGACACTTCCAAGACATTCCTATGATGAGTGTTGCCATCACCAGATGTTATCGGACAGTCTCATTATATTTTCTTCAATTAATGCTTGAGAAATAGAATTTTTTTAATTTCTTATTTTACACGTTTGGTCTGCTGACTTCTCTTAACACAACAATAATTTATATTTAAAGAAAATGTTTGTGCTAAAACGTAGACAGATTAGCTGATCAGGGATGTTATGATCTATTGTTTTTCAGGATTACCTTGGAGTGTCTTGTTGGCTCTCCTGCACCCACAAATGAATAAAGCTATTGCCAGATCATCAGAAGAATATTTATCAGACTATGAGTCACTTGACTACAACAGCACTCCAATACACTGGGCCCCTGAAATGTGTCCTTATTGGTAATCACATTACCAAACCAATCATTCTTCGACATGCTATTACCCCTCAAAACAATCACAAAATAACCCCTCCATTCATACTGCTGGAGCCTTCCACGTAAAAGCTTCTGGGTTTGATACTTGAAGTCGACAGCCCATCTGTAAGCATCCTTAAGCAATATTTGCTTAGCCTCACCTCGTCTCTGCTGCCTCATTTTTATTCAAGTCACTCTGGATGAAAGCGGCTCCTAAACAGCTCTGTGGTAATAATAATGATAATGGCACTGTTCCACCTGGAGGTCTCTCAGCTGTACGCGCTCCGTCTCCCTGAATCCCTTCCTCTTCCCTCCCTGTTGGGCATGTGATGAAGGGTAGACGAGGGCTTTGATTTATACACCTTTCGTGGCTTGGCTGATTGGAGGCTCTGGCAGGATTCAGAGTAACGTGACCTCCTCACAGCTTCTGTGCTAGCCATCCTGCTCCTGTGATAGCCCTTAAAAATACATCTTCATCCTTCTCCCATCAGGCATGGCAGGTTCATGGCCATTCTGGAAAGAGTGCTACTCGTGATAGCGCTTCCAAGTGTTCTCTCCTTCCTGCAGAATATATAAGAGGGTGTCATGCATCTTTTGCACCGCAACCCCTCCCCACGTTACTGCTGTTTGGCTGGAGGAACGGTGGTCAAAGTGGCTACCCTTGGGCAGTGGCAGCACTTTCTGCAGTCACATTCTGACACATCCCAGCTACACCCCTCTGAGAACTTTTTTTTGCGCCAGAAAAGTGTCGAGATCCCTGCGGCAGGAATATATATCGATGCGATGCACATGGCACTCTGTGAGGGTTCACACAGCATGGAGGAAAGAAGTATTGTGCTCCTGGGGGAAAGCTAACATCTGACGATGAGCTCTTTTTTAACTTTCCTAAAGTGTTTTTGCCGTTGAAGAAGTTATATCGCCTGACGCAGAAGTCGGCAAGTCCCACAGCACCAAATCAAATCATTTGAGGGTGAGTGTTGCAAATTGGCCATGGCCATGAATTTCAGAAATCCCATTTCAAAAATGTGATTCCCTTCATTAATGAGGCTCAAAGAAAAAAAAAATGGTTGTGCAACAACCAATAAATGCTGCTCCTGCCATTAGCAGCATAGGCATGCATATCAAAAACAAGAAATTAGGTAATAATTAAGCTGTCACTCTGAAACTACCAATGAGTGACAGACAAGGATGGGACCACTAAACACACAAACACACACGCACACACACACTTACACACATGCACACACACACACACACACACACACACACACACACACACACACACACACACACACAGTGCAATGTGCATGTGTATCAGTGATACAATGGGAATGTTGTTGACTGCTGCTGGTTTCCTAAGCCTAAGGCTCCCTCCTCTGGAGATTCTAGAGTCTCTGTCCTAAGGAGACTCCTGCAGTTCCACACAAATGAGTTCACATTAAGTCACGTCTGCCTGACCTTACCCAGAAGTTACCAGTAAGTAAAGAGTCTGAGCTAAACCTTTTAGAACCTACAGTCAACTTCAGGGAAAAAAACTTTAATAATCTTTTGAAGTTGACGTTGTATAACCGGCCCTGTTCCCGGGAATCCTGTTAGCCAGTGTCACTTTGCAAAAACACCAATTGGGAGTAAAATCGAGCATCTTTGTGACATTGTGACTGGCAAACGTGATACCACCTCCTCCAAAAGTGATAAGGTAGAATCATCATGAGCAAGGCGGCCCCACTCGCTTCTGTTTGGATATTACCATAGCAACTGGCTCCCATTGCCAGTGCGATTTTATTATCTTAACCAAATGCAATCGAATGTGGTTAGGGTGATAAAGAGATAAAGAGAAAGGTAGCAAGTCAGAATATAGAAACACTGACACAAGGGAGAATTGAAAACTTGAACCCAAGTAAGATGGTTAGGAGTATTTACAATGTGGCTTGTGTTGGTGTGCACACAAAAAGGTCTCACTGTGTCTGCATCTCAGAGTAAATAAACTGGGGGCCTCACGATTCACTTGGCTCACAATTAATTCATCACTCATCTTTTTTTTAAGTTATTTTCAGAAAGAAAATAATGCTAGATTTTCTTTCTGAGGCATAAACTATGCAAAAAATAAATGTTGTTATCACGTTACAACCAAATGTATTCTTGTGTAACTTTTAACACACCCTCAAACAAACAACCTAGTCAACGTTAAAAAAAAGGTCGATATCTCTTTAAGAGAGTCGTTAAGCGTGAGACAGGAAGACAGGGTGGAAGAGGCGGGAGCAGAAAGAACCCATGTGATTAGGGAGAAGACGGGGGAATTCAAAGAGTGGAGAAGAGTAAGTCAAAAGGTTTAAAGCGAAGGTAGGCAATGTGGAGAAGCCCAAGTAAGGTAGATATTGACAGTATACAGGGCTCCCTACAAAGCCACGCCCCTAAAACATGTGACTAGCTTGATGGCTTTAGCAATCAGTCCTAGCCTAGCCTAGCCTTGTGGAGGACTCAGGTCAGGCTCAATGTGCACAGAGTTTATTTTCAAAGTTGCGCCCTATCTTGTGTGTGGGGTGATTGAAGGCGTAGTAAATGTTATCTGAACGTTTTCCCCGGGAGTCCGTGAACGTGCGCTGAAAGCAACGCCATATTGCAGTGTAACCGGGGAGATAGAAAACAACGATCACAAGATGACAAACGCTTCACGATCCAACGCGCGGGTGAACGCGTGGTTCTGTGTGCCTAACGCAGGGAGGTCAACGCGTCAACATGGCCACGCCGTTAGGCCCCGCCCCCTGGTAGCGGTCAGCGTCGGCGTCTCTTCCGCTCCAGTCCCAAGTCATCCGTTCATCTCCTTCTGCCTGCACGCATGCACCGGGGGTCTCCTTCATCAGCCTGTGCAGTGTACCACCCCCCACCCTATGGGGGGTCCGGCCAACCTGACGCCGGATCGCTGTTTGGGCTTGACCAGCCGCTCCCGGCCCCACGCCTCGGCCAGTCATTTTTGTGGTGTTTAGAATAACAGAGCAACATGTTATTCTACTGCTCCTGTGTCCGCGCTGCCAAACACCCACTTTTCAGACCACCCACCCCGACCGCTATTATCATTCACACTCTGTGTGTCGGGCGTCGAGGTCAACTCGCTCCCAGAACTGTAACAACAATGGGGAAATCAAGAGCCGTTTATTTGTCCTCAAATAATGCAATCACACAAAAAAAAAAGGTCACCTCCGCGCTGTGTGCATCAGGACATACATAATGCTCACGGTGACGGCCCGGCGTCTCGACGGTTCGCGTCGCACGACCCTCAAGACACAATATTGTGTCTCAAAAGACACAACACCGAGCGGCAGTCACGGGGCCGCCCATGTAAAGATGTTGTGCTATTTATCGTGTCCCGAAAGCCAGTGGCGCCTCCGCCACTTGCCAAATGAGTCCACTTTCCTTCGGCCCGGCTCCCCCGTCTCTTAAGAGTGTGCTTCACAGGCTCAGGAAACAAATCAGTGGTGTGCTCCAGTGGCCGACCCCACAGGTCCGCCCCGGGCCTGTCCCTCCCCTGCAGTTGGCTGACACAATAGCCCGCAGCCCATTTGCAGGTGCCGGGCAGGCGGCCGGGCCTAGCAACGGGCTCGGCAGAAATGGCCCCCGTCCGACACAGATGACAGTGTTCCGACAGTCGAGAGTGCTTCTGGGATCATCGGTGTTTCCCTTCGGCTGCCCCATCACCCCTCTCACCACCCCCGCCCATCCCCCAGGCCTGCCTGGACGCTGGCGTTGGAGAGGCCCATTCACAGTGCTGGAGCTCACAGCGTATCCTCACCCATCCACCCCCCCCCCCCCTTTTTCTTCCTCTTCCACACCTCCACCCTCCACCGCGCCACCCCCCCCCCCCCCCCCCTCCCCCCCCACCCCCCCCCCGCAAAATGTGATTCCAGCCAAGCCCGAATCATTACGGCTTAGACCAATTTTATAGCTGCTGTCATTTTATCAAAGCCGTGACAAAGGGGACTTAGGTAAAGGGGCTGGGGTTAATTACCTGATGTCATTAAATGGCATTACTGCCCCAGTTTAAAGCCTATCCCCCGCCCACACCCAGAGCGCCGCGACAATGGGGGTAGGCGGCAATTTCTGGATTGCCGCGGCAAAATGATGAGTCGGGAGGAAATAAAACCACATCTCTGAAGCGTCTCGGCGCTGTACAATTACCAGCCCATTAGAGTCAGCCGTTCTGGCAAGTTGTAGCACCGGGGACGAAGTAGTCCCAGACTTCTCCCGGTCATTAAAAGGGCCTTTGTTAGCTTCACGACATGATTGTTTGGTTAACAAAACAACATCAAGGAGATACCCCTTAACAAGGGTGGGTTTTTTTGAGACACACTCGAGTGCAGGCTGGCGCGTGTGCACACACTTTGTCTGTTGACGTCACCTCGTCAAAGGGTGAAGATATTCTTTGATCTCTGAAGGGTTCAGAAGCCAAACTGGGATGTGTTCGCAGTCGGCGTGCATGAGAGGCGACGGTGCACCTTCTCGTCTCCAGAGGTTTAAAGAAATCACCGACCTTTCAACTATCGAGCTCGGTACTCATCCAAGTCACCATGAATTTCACCATTTCTCACTGGGCCAACAAGCCAATTATTATATAGCGTAGAATACAAATCAATGACTCCCATACTGGAAAGCCCCATACCAACATAGTATTGAACTACAGACACACCACAATAGAGAGCTACCATGACTGAATTACATTATGAAACGACTGAACCCCCAATATATCCCTCACTTTCTCCGCCTGCAAAAGCAAATGTGTATTCCAGCGGTGATTAAAGATGCAGCTTCCGGCGTTATGAAGAAGATGGCATGGAAATGTGGTTTTGATTCCCAGCAGCCAGGCTGCTTCCCCAGAAGTCCATCAGGCCCGCGATGAGCAGCCGAGCAGTATCAACAGCAATTACATCGCTTGGCCGACCAGCACTCCGCTCTACCCTGGTCGGACATACAAACTGGAATACATGCCCCTTTTGTTGCAGGAAAGTCCATCAAAATCAATTGGTTGCAGTGGCCTGGTCTCGCTTGCCATTGTGAACAGCACACATTGTGATATGTGCATTGGAAGTACCTGATAGGTTTTAAGTATTTGTTTTTCTTGTTGCCCACAATGGTTAATTTCTCACTAATTCCAGTAGGCGCTTACAAAATGGCATCGTGTGAAGGGAAATAACCAGCCCACTAAAAAACAAACAAGACGTGACTCAGAGTGTGGGCTCCATCGCTATGACCGCAGAGTCTAATCAGCTTTGCTGTGCCACTTAATGCATATGCAGAGAGGGAACAATAAGTACCAAAGTAAAATAATTACTACTTCTGTGAAAGCAATAATTAAATGACATGGAAATTCATGTGAACTGAACAAGCCACGGTAAGTTGATTATTTTTATGGCCTTCGGGAGCTTTTGGAGCTGAATTTTAAGATGCACAAACCATGAACAGAACGAGTGAACTTAAGGAGGAATCAATAAACGACTGAGTATTTTCTTGTTCCTAATTAGGGTCCCAATGAGCCCTTGACTTAAACAGGGAGTGCTGCTGCTTATTTGGAATAACATGCTACTCACTCTGACAATTTTAGCCAAGTAGTTATTATCTAAACAGGAATGAGTGGCCTTCTGCAAAAAGGGCAATTAAATATCAGAATGATTTAAATCATGGAGTGCCAACCTTTCATATTAAAGGGATATTCCGCCATTTTTGGAAATAAGCTCATTTTCCACCTTCCCTCGAGCAAAATAATCGATCTTTACCCTTTTCCCGTTCATCCAGCCGTTCTGTGAGTCTGGGGGTACAACTTTTAGCTGTAGCTTAGCATAGATCATTGAATCGGATTAGACCATTAGCATCTCGCCCGCTTAAAAGTGACTACGATTTCCGGAATTTTTCCATTTAAAACTTGTCTCTTCTCAAGTTTGAAAGTGCAATAAGACCAACGGACCAACCAATGAAACGTGGCGATTTTCTAGGCTGATTTTACCCGGAACTATATTCTCTTTCTGGCGTAATAATCAAGGAAAGTTGCAAAGGTACCATGGGCGCAGTGATATGACGCGCCTCAAAGTATAGTCCCGGTAATCACGTTGGTTGTATTGCCGGAAGAAGCCTACAGGGACTATTGAGGCGCTGCGTCATATCACTACGCCCATGGTACCTTTGCAACTTTCCTTGATTATTACGCCAGAAAGAGAATATAGTTCCGGGTAAAATCAGCCTAGAAAATCGCCACGTTTCATTTTCCGTTGGTCTTATTGCACTTTCAAACTTGAGAAGAGACAAGTTTTAAATGGAAAAATTCCGGAAATCGTAGTCACTTTTAAGCGGGCGAGATGCTAATGGTCTAATCCGATTCAATGATCTATGCTAAGCTACAGCTAAAAGTTGTGCCCCCAGACTCACAGAACGGCTGGATGAACGGGAAAAGGGTAAAGATCGATTGTTTTGCTCGAGGGAAGGTGGAAAATTAGCTTATTTCCAAAAATGGCGGAATATCCCTTTAAGGCAACAGCATTTAAAATGAGTTCAGTGCACTTAATGCACTATCTAAAAATATAAATGTTTTTGAGCATTTTTTTTACCTTTCTGGCAATTGCCAAAAATATTGTGAATGAAATAGAACATATTCTGAATAAAGATACTCAACAGACGGTGATAGTTGAATGATAAAGAGCTTTATCATTGGGTTATGCTGCAGTTCAAACAATGTGTGCAAACTTAGATTTCAGAGCAGATAACCCACATGTGTTACATGACACTGGTAAAACTTTCTGGTTCTGTTTTGTTTTATCTATTGGTCTTATAAAATGATTTTGGTAAACATTATCCAACAAATTTGTTTGGCATCACACTCATTGTAATAGCCAAGCTTTACTCCTCGTTGTGTGAAGTGCTTTGAGATGCCTTTGTATCAAAACTGAAATATAATAAGTTTAAGTGTTAAAAAAGCTGTCCACACACATTTTTATATATATATATATATATATATATATATATATATATATATATATATATATAAGAAAAAACATTTCTAGGTTGTTAAAGATTATCAAATTACTTAAAACATTCCAGCAGCCATCTTGAAATATAATGATCACCAAAAAAAAAAAAATCTATAATTCTATGAGTGCCTTATGGTGCAGTAGGCTGTCAACTTGATCCAATTTCCTGAGCTTTCAGGAATGCGTTTTATTTTAAGCCTCCAGCTAAGCCATCATGTGCATTTTGCACTCTGGCCACTTTCCTGAAAGCTCACTTGGATGTAGTTTTCCCATCGGCCTTCATCTGTTGTTCTGTTGCGACATTGACTTCAAACGTTTGGTAAGCACATCAGAGAGGTGTGCAGCTCTTCATGAATCCGGCCATCGTGATTGCTTAAGTATGTTGGGCCATTGGACCTGGTGATTCAGTTTCAAGTATAAGAATACACACAAAAAAAGCATATTTTGCCACAAAGCCATCCGTTGTAGCCTTTTCCATTCCACTTCTGCACCCTTCGCACTACAGTACTGCAGGGGAATCTCAGGAATGAGCATATCTTGAATAGTTGAGCATCAATTTAAGAAGAAACGTTGTGCTTCTGCCTCCATCCAAATGCCAGGCCACGCAACTCTAGGTAGATTATTTCCGCAGACAATCCAAAACTCAAATATTACGGTTATATAACCCGTCCTGCTAAATTATTCATCGTATGTTAATGTTAATACAATATTGGTGAAGGATGAGGATAAACTGCTGCCTATGGCAAAAGTATGAATTTGTGCCGAGCATCAGAGCTGGCTTCATAAGAAAGAAACCGTAAGATATGACGTGATGTGGGCGGCTCAGAAACAAACAAGCTAATTACCATTACATCAAATCTTACGGCATGCAGATACAAATATGTTGTACTAATTATGCAAAGTATGGCATACATAGGGTAGGCCTATATTTAATCCTAGAATCTCACCACACTCTAGTAAAAACTCATCAAGTGGCAGCACTTACTGTCATAACTTGAATAACGTAAATTACTACGATGACTCTTGAGACCATAGGACTTTACAATGTTTTACTGCCACATTAATGGACAATTGGACTATTAGCATTGAACCAAAAAGGGATATTTCGAGACAAAGAACCCTTCGTCCACATTGTGGTCTACAGCGTGTGCACTGCCTTTTGAGCAGGGTACTGCACATTTTACTGTTGCAAAGTAACCATGGAACATTACATCTACAGCTAAACCTACAACCATGGAACATCTACAGCTAAACCTACAACCATGGAACATCTACAACTAAACCTACAACATCTACAGCTAAACCTTCAACCATGGAACATCTACAACTAAACCTACAACCATGGAACATCTACAGCTAACCCGACAACCATGGAACATCTACAGCTAAACCTACAGCCATGGAACATCTACATCTAAACCTACAACATCTACAGCTAAACCTACAACCATGGAACATCTACATCCAAACCTACAACATCTACAGCTAAACCGACAACCATAGAACACCTAAATCTAAACCTACAACATCTACATCTAAACCTACATCTACAGTAAACCTACAACCATGGGACATCTACATCTAAACCTACAACCATGGAACATCTACAGCTAAACCTACAACCGGAAAAGAGATCTTGTTGACATCCAAATTTGGGGCTGCTAAAATCCTCTGTCTCGACTACCCACGTTCATCATCGTGAATGTCGATGACGCCAGGTGTCCCTACTCCACCCGCCTTCTGACTCTGCTTGGGACGATAAAGGAGTCCCCCCTTCAGGCATCAGATTCCAGGACACCGATTGGCAAAATGTGGACTGCTATGTGGCGACCTCGTGTCAGACACCGGCTGCCCTGCACCACTCGCTGAGGGATGTCTGTATCGCGGACCCCAGACGGGAGGGGGGAGGGGATGAACAGGCTCGCTGATTCACCACCAAGCGTAATTATTATCACCGAACACAGATGATTGTGCATTTGAAACACACCTAAAGTAAGTCCTAATTGTTTATTTTTTCAAATGTAAACTAACTTTTTTCACCAGACGGAGGTCTGCGTCCCAGTGACCAGCCGGTAACAGCTCAGCTTTTCAAAGTCGTTCGGTGCGGTTGGGGATTACCCTTTACATATTGTGATGAGCTTATTAACGCACTTCAGACTCCATACATATTCACACAATGGAAATGAAGTGCGTCGAACGGTGTGTACACGACAGGCCGGAAGTTCCCATGCAAATACTAGTCGTTAATAGTCTGATGTGGGATGTGACAAAGAGTCGTGCTGAGCAAAGTCCAAAGTCCTGTGACATTCTGATAAAGGCCAGTGGTCACGGTGATAAGGTTAAAGGAAAGCTCTGCAACACGTGCCTCATTCTCAGGGCAAATCCCTTATCCCCGGCACCCACAGACACACAGACACACACACACACACACACACTCGATGCCAGACATGCGGTAGACATGCCTGTAGTGTCGGGACCGACGGTTTCCAATGCTGCTTACCCTGTTGTCGGCCTGTGGCTCCTTCTTTGCTAAATGTTGTCCCATGCTGCCGACCGAAGCTGTGAAGAAAAGAGAAGAACAACTTGAGTCAGTACACACGCGTCAGGGCACGCGCACACACACATCGCTCAGTGGCTTAAATCAGACGGCTGCGATGACTCTCTGAGAGGAGTGCGTGTCGCTCACCGTAATTACCGCACATAGCCTATAAAGCGGCGTGAAACACAAAGGCCGCCATTGTTGCCTGATATCAGCGACCTCTTTGATGATGATGATGATGATGATGATGATGATAAGTGGATCGGAAGGAGTTCAGATCGCACCGCGCACAATAGCGGAGCACTTGAGGACAGGCCCGTTTAAACAATGACGCAGAGGATGGACAGATGAGGGGGGGGGGGGGGGGGGGTTGGAGGACGGCCGGGAAAACAATGCCATCTGAATAGATCCGGTTTAATAAACACAGGGCTGCACCGCATCGACGCGTCCATCGAGCCGCCCCTACGGCGACACCGGGAAATCTACGCGGTGCATCTGCTCCTCTTTGACGGCCGTCCTCAGGTGCAGGGGGGGGGGGGGATGGCTGTCACAACTACCATTGTCGTTGTTGCGGCTCAAACATCTCAACCGCTTCATCGGCCGTTTCAAAGCACACCTTTTTACCAAACACTGGTACACCCAAAAAATAATTGTCACCAAAGGCGCGACATAAAATACTTGTTATCATTATTATTATCATTACCACACCTGCAACGCTAGCAGCAGGAGGAGGAGAGGCCAGAGCCAAGGGGAATCTAAAAAACCTGAAGCTTCTTGCCAACAGACTGGAACCGAGCCAGCCCCGAGGCAAGGAAAGCAGTGGAGGATTCTGTTAGTTACTGGGAATCGTGACGCCGCTCCTTCTGATGTGACCCGAGCAGAATGGGCCAAGGACAAGCCAACATTAAGTAAACAAAATGCTCGGCGTTGGCAGGGAGTCGGGTTCGGGCAGGATACACTCAGGCCTGCAGCCACCCTGACGAGGCACATGGCTGCGTTTTAACTGCCCAGACGGAAAGTGTTTCCCCGTCCGGGTTGCATTGGAAAAAACAAAAAAAACAAATATGATGATGGTATGTGCTGGGCTTGTGTGTTGCACTGTGTGAGTGTGAAAGTGTGCAAGCAATCACGACTACATTATCTTATCTGGTCCTCATACTGTTCCAACACCCCACCACAGCCATGCATTGCAATATACTGCAGATCCAGGGAGCCCCACGTTGTGCCAACTACCGAAACCAATAGCTTACCTTTGATTGGACCACAAAAACACCACCATGACCTCCCTTCCCTCGAGAATCTTATTTGACAGATTTGTCATCTTTGGAAAGGAGCGAGATAACGGTGGAAGAGATTGAAATCCCCCCACCTTGGAAGGGAGACGTGGCAGAAGGCGAATGCGTTGGAGTTGATGGATGTCTATCACCACCATGTCATTATTATTATCATTATGAGAGATATGGGGTTTGAAAGTGTAATCACAAATCCAGTCCACCATTAACATTCCATGTTCTGTTCACACATCCTTACCCAGCAATCTTTGGTGAACATTGCTTTTTACACACTTAACTTCACCAACATCTGTGTCCCATTTGTGTTCAAACCATCTGCGTATTCATCTTTATTATGACGTTCATCCATTAAAATCTCGCCTTTCTATTCAAATCTTCACTGAGAACCATCCTTCCGCCTATTCTTCCCGACTCCATGCTCCTTGCTTTCTGACCGAATGAGTCAACGAGACCTCGAACCTCAGTTCAGGGAACACAACCGTAAATGCAAGATGCCGCGCGACGCCCCGAGGGACGTGGTGGAAGTGGTGCGCGGACGGCCCAGCAGTCAAGACATCCACAGCGCTGAACATCCCTCCTTCGTCTCGCCAAACGGGCCGGGCGACCCGCGGCCAAACGCTTATGTCCCCCGGCGGCCTCTCGCTAAGCAACCGGTGTGATCGGGACGCCATTCGGCATGCAGAGTACGCAGCGCCCGGACACATCACCGCCATTTTGTCCGGCGGCGGGGGGCCGGGAGGCCGCTTGCCTGAGGGGGACGAGCGTGAAGACGAGGAGGAGGACGGCGAAGGAGGCTGAAGGAGGGACGGCACCAGAAGGACGAGGCCGTAATGTATTCCTCTGTAACGGGCGGTGAGATGACTGCGATCGTGTGAACCCGGCTGCAAATCGCCAGATATAATCACGTTCTGTTTACCCCAAACGATTCCTCCCACGCAAGGACGAGCGGCAGACAAACATCAGACCAGCAGCGCCGGCTCGCTGTACCCCTGCAGCTGTATTGAACGCCGCTCTGATTAATACCGGATTAATCCAGCCGGGGGGGGGACAAAGGAATTATTGACCTGCGTTGGCTGGGTGCCAGAGTGTCATGAACATCCATAATGGTGTGTCACATTGAGTCCGTCTGCGGCGTGGGATAAAGGATTCTGTTCATTACGTTTGTCGGGTCCGCCGCGGTACGAGAATGAAGCACTGTTCCGCACCGCCGACGGCAGGTATCGTATACATATTCATATTCATCATCAACCACCGCCCGGAAGGGTTGAGCACAGAGCGGACACCGAGACCGTAAATATAGAGAGAGCGCCATCACACCGAGCCTTCGTCGGCCTTCCCCCCCCCCCCCCCCCCCCCGTCGTAAATCGCCTTTCAATCCCGCACTTAAAACCACCCCCAGCTGGTGGACACGCAGAGGACATTTATACGTCTTAATCAGAGTTGTAAAACAGTTTATACAAGTTAAATTAAATGTCTTCTGGCAAAGAAGTCATTTCATTTCATTTCATCCTGCGGCAACAAGATGAAAAACGACGCAGACTCCAGAGCAGGACAGCACCAGTACCTAACCCTCTGACCTAACCCTCCCCATGGGTGTGTGTGTGTGTATATACGTATATATGTATGTATATATACACACACACACAGTATGGTGCAGATGTACAGCTGCACAGCGCTATTTACTACAAAACATACACAAAGAAACATGGTTCTTCTCTCTTTTTTTTTTCTTCTTTTTCCAAAAGTGCACCCATGAGTCGTTCCACCCAAGAATCGACTGAGTCACCGGGGAGCAAGAAGGCGGGAGCCGAATCCACGCAGAGCACACACAACCGCATACCAAAAATAAGTCCAGACCACCTGCCGTCAAAACAATACCGTGCAATTATGGAAGCCGTCGCACAGTTGCATTGCCGACGGCCAAAATGCGTTTCTGAGGCTTTTTTTTTTCGTTTACAAAAAACCCGGGGAAGGGGAGCGTTATAAAAGATGTTCCGTGTGTTTGAATGTGAGGCCTTGGAGCTGGCTCCAACAGCAGGCCTTACACAATCACCGCTTCGCCGCACTGCTTGTAAAGACTTGCGCGATGGCAAGGCTGTTGCGTAATAACAAGGAAAGGTAAAGGCGGCAGAACAAGAGGGAGGGAATACTATGTGGAAAGGCTGATTATAATGTCTCAGCAAGAGATTCAAAGCCAGCGTCTGTCTATAAGACATTCCTCAATTCAGATTTGTTTTCTGGCACTTCTGCTGGCTCTACTTGTCGGAAAGACATTAATGAGTGAATACGCAGCCTTCCTTCATGGCGTTATTATAATTCGTTTTCAAATACTGCAAAAACCATAATTAGTTTTTGCCATGAATTAAAGCACAACTTGCTGCAGGATTCAGACCGACACTGGGGTTTTAATAACAAGCTAGCAAATGCCCCACTTTAATCAAATGAAGCTTTTCCAATGATTCAGTCGGTGACAGTGCAACAACTAATCCGACTCAAGTCAGTGTGGGGAAGCTAGAACAAACTCGATGGATTCCTCCAAACGGAGATCCGTCCACCTTTAAAGGACAACACTGGTCTGGGGTGATCAAACAGCGTGGTCGTCTCCCCATTCCCCATCCCGGCTCCATTTAAAACACCCGTCACCAGTATCATTCGTCAAAATGACTTACTGGTACCCATTCTGCCAAGATGCATTAGCACAAGCCGTGCCTGCCAAGAATTTGAACAGCGGCAATACATCACGTTCACCTTTTGGAATCAATCGAGTCAGTCAGTCAATACAGAGTTTGTGGGCGAAATGACGGTGAAATCCCCATACAAGTACTTCATAAAACGTGTTATCACAAACAGCCCCAGAGCACTGTTGCTGGTGCTTATATGCTCTCAGTGAAAATGTATTTCCTTGGGAGCCGATGTGTTTGATCACCCAGACCGTTATTGTCCTTTATGTGTCTTCTACGGCATGCAGTCAATTGCCTGTGGCCTTGAGGGATTTCAGAGCACGTTTTGGGTGGGTCTATAAGGTTTCCAAGGGGAGTTCTCATCAAATATTGATGGGAGCTCCAGCAGCTGCTTCTTCCACACGTTGGAGTAAATAAAGCGGGGAGAGGGTGGAATGGTGACACGTGAGCGATGATGACGACATGATGGCCGCGGCCTCGGCAGAGAATTGACGGCGGAATATCAGTGGGTACAGAAACCCCCCCCCCCGGAAAGGACAGACAGTCATCTGGATCTGTCAAAGCTGAGATGCATACGATCGTAGTCAATATGCCACCTGCCTCTCCCACCACGTTGAGCTTTTGATGCCAACGGAGAAAAAGGGCCCATTAGATCCTTAGATCCTATCAAAATATGGTCATCCCCATTTCGCAATGATATTCACCATCACTCAGTCCAGAGCGACTTGCGGTGAACACACGTGATGAAACAGCAGGAGGGGTGCGGGACACCGTCTTAAAAAGACAGAGGTGTGGAGGTCAACGTGTTCTGTGGTCCACACATTCACAGGGAGCTGCCGAGTGTCATATATCCCTGCAAGGCTTCTGGAGAGCCGAGCCTCTGAGTTAGTGAGTGTTGGCTCGGCTCAGAGAGGTTAATAGCATTGCCCCCCCCCCCCCCCCCCCCCCCCCCCACTCCCTCCTCCTCACTAAAAGGTGTGAGTGAGACTCACGTTTTTTACGAGATGTCAGAACAAGTCAAGTTAGAGAAGCCCACTCACCTGCCTTACACGACCTACTGCGCAATCCCCTGCTAAAGACACGGACACGGACACACCACACACACACACACACACACACACACACACACACACACCTGAGCTGAAGGGCAGGTAAACACCCGATTGGGAAGGGGAACGTCTACATACGAGGAAAAGCAAAAGCAACACGAGCAGCCGTGACAGTTGTAAAGGTTTTAGAAAAAAACAGGGCTGTCAAACATTGACAAAACCAACAAAACGCCGGCTTGAGGTGGACTGCGTGGCCAATAGAAAGCTTCGACTCTGGAAGAGTGGTTTCAGCCTGAAGTCACAGAGTTCATGAGTTTGACAAAGCACCAGTTCAATAAATTTATATTTTGGTTTTTAAGGATAACAGTGAAATGGCCCCCAACATTTAGTGTGATTCAAACAGGGCCGTTTCCAATTGAAAGAAAACATTTTAGGCTTTAGTAACCTTTTAATCTAACAATGAAACAGTGTGCAATTCACAAACATTTACCTCCCCACATAATCAAGACAGAGAGACTGAACAACATCAGTAGCTAACATTGTCTTTCTTTGTGTCCTAGCCAGATGAAACAACTGCTTGAGGTGTTAAACACACAGACACACACACACACACACACACACACACACACACACACAGACACACACACACACACACACACACACACACACACACACACACACACACACACACACAGACACACACACACACACACACACACCACACACACAGCTGGTCCCCCTTGCTGGCTGGACGTTAGTATACTGCAAGTTTGAGTTCCGTAAATTAATGTATGCACACGTTTTGCACGTCTCATTACAGAGAGTGGATATTATACTTGTATATCAAATCTGCCATCTGTCTTTTTCCATATTACTCCAGGCATAAGCACGAGAGACTGAGGGAGAGACAGAGAGAGAGACAGAGACAGAGACAGAGTGAAAAACAAAGTGAGATTGATTGGGAGACAGAGAGAGGGAAGGGGGAAAACAGAGTGTGCCACAGAGAGGAAAGAGAGAGAAAGATGGCAAGCAAGAGAGGAACAGACAGAGAGACAAGGCCAAAGAGGCAAAATGCAAGCGGGAGCAGATGTGACAAACAGATATGAGGGCACGACTCATCTATCAGTGGATGGAACTTCTTTGTTCCCTGACAGAGATCAAAGGCCATGGCTCAACATCTGCCTTGGGAGGGGGAATCTCCTGGAACACTCCAGCGGCAATGTCAGCCGCCTCAGAGCCTTCGTCTCCCATGGTCAGTGTGTCCATAAAACCACTGTTAGGCTTAGGGCTTCATACTCCTCCTCCTCCTCCTCCCCATCCAAACAAATGGGCTGCGCCATTACATTCTAATCAACCCTTCCCGCTGTCGTCGTCTCATCAGCGCCAGCACTCTGGCGCTGCACGCCACCGGGCCGTGGCCCGGGGCGGCGGCGGCGGCGGCGGCGGCTACGTCACTGCGGCGGCAGAGCGCCGTGCTCTGGGGCGCCGCCGCCCGCCATGATGCCGCGTGATGGAGAGGCCGCCGCTCCGAACGACGCCATCATCATCCTCAAAGGGGGGGGTGGGGGGTGGGTGGGGGTCTCGGGGTCTTCCGGGCCCCCCCCGGAGCTGTCGTGCCACCGCGGGGGCGGCCTCTGGGGTTTGTCTCCAAGCCTGGCCAGGGGATTTTCTCTCCTCTTGTGTGGAACCACCGCTGGCTGATCTCTCCAGTCGAGCGGAGCCCGGCACCTTGCCGGTGGGACCGGGAGTCCGTCCTGGCACCAGGTGCGGTCCCACAAGCCTGGCCTTCCCCCGCGCCATTGCAAGTTCTGTTCCTCCAATCCAAACAAATGCAAACGCAGCCACGGACTCTGGGTTTTACTGTCTTGGCGCTGGCGTATGCGCCCGGACAGAACCGGCCCCGGTCGGGCCCATCATAACCGTTTATCTAACGTGGGCCGGGGTTTGATACGATGACAGAGGAGAACCCTATGGGAGTGCTGCGGAGGCCCTTTCAGAACCCCCCCCCCCCTCCCCCCCTCCCCAGATGGCTGCCTCTATTGAGTCACACGTTCCGCCGCTCTGATTGGCTGTCGGTCTATCCAATTGCGCCCGGGGGCATTTTGGTCCGCGCCCATTGATGACGCCCCCCCCTCAGAAATCGATAATGAACTAAGAGCTTCCAGACAAACACGCATTTGCAAATTGGTCTGGCGATGTCAGGCTGGCACAATGCTGCAGCGGGGTCGTAAAGTGAGTCGAGCAAAAAAAATAACTAAATCCAGTGAGTTGCAAAAAAACGCAGCGCGCAGTTCATCCTGAGATGTCTGCCACATGTGTTTTACCTCTGAGAAGCCCACTGGGGGCCCCCCCCCGGCTGACATGTCTTACTGTGATAATGGACCCATTCCCCTCGGCGGCGAATGCGGTGGACTGGCATTGTAAAGACGAAACACAGTCGAGGCTGTTCGCGATGTGCCCCGCGGAGGAGACTGAAACAAGACACACCTGGCAGCCAGGGTTCCCTGAGCTTTACCTTCACACTGCCAAGCCCATTCCACACAACCCGTCATCGCCTGATACCATCGCCTAAGCAACGCTTACCTAATAGCTAATCCTAACCTAAACTTAAGCACAGCTCACAAGATACCTCAATTTAGCCCCTCCCACTCCTGGATGTAACCATGGGGGGGGGGTGGGGGGCGATCAATAAAGTAGAGGCCGCTGGCTTCACACGGGGACTGTTTGTCAGAACCGAGAGACATTGTGGCAAAACAATAATCATCTCCACCCTACCACAGCCACAGCCCGGCTAGCCCCAGTCTCTCTGGTTTACCGACCACACCTTCAGGCTACGAGATGGTGTTGAACAAACACACACGGGGACACACACACACACATAAGCGTTGCTCACAGGTAATGTGACATTACCTGTCAACCAACGACACACAGAGGGGGGAGGGGAGGGGGGGAGGGGGGAGGAAGCCGGGCAGCGTGACGACGGAAGCCGACTAACCTCAGCACATCCGTGAGAGGAGTGGTGCGCTGTGGGCTGAGCTGCACTGACTCAAAACGCATTTGAGTCAGTGTGAACGCATGCCAGTGTGGCTGTTCCTTCCTACCACGAGCGTAGCCCCAAAACACAAACACACGACGTGACGAACACCACCGAGTGTGTACAGAGGGCTCTCCTCGCTAAACAACAACATGAGAGAGAGGCCGCAAATTAAAAAAAAAAAAAAAAAAAAAGGCAAGCGCAACACTTTTTTTTTTTTGCCAGGCAGAAATATGCTTCATCGGTGGGTGTTGTAAACGTAACGAGTCAACAGAACCCACCGCCCCCACCGCCCCCACCCCGGTGAGACAAACCCGATCTCCCAAGTCTGCGTTCTGTTTCTCTCTGCAGATCGGTCTGGCCCGGATCCGACTGAAAGTCTTCACCAAAAATGTGAACATGATCGGACCCAGCAGCACTCGGCGGAGGACGTTTCAGCTCAAGGCGAACAAGGAGCACCGAAATAAAACGTTACTGTCACGTCACGCACGGAGGCCCGCCCAAGGAATGTGTGGCCATCAAAACAGGTGTTGTTCTATGTTTGATCCAATAGACTTTCCACAGATTCAGACCCAGGCCCAGCCAGGGGCCAGAATTATTGTAATTGTGTAAAACGCAAACGTGAACGATCGGCACAGTCTCACGCGGGCTCAGGGTCGGCTGAGAAGAGACCTGCCCTTTAAAAGGGCAAGCAAAGGAATGCCAGGCATGACACGTGAAGCTGCCTGAGCAAACCCGACCCACCTTGGTGGAGGCTGTGGTTGTTCAGGTGTGAATTCAGAGGAATGCCTGTTTTGTTGAACTCCCAAGTCAGGAACCCAAACAACACACACATTAACCACGGCTGGAACCAGGTCGCTATACTGGTTAGGTTCTGGTTTATTGCACAGGTTCGAGGTATGACACCCCACTTTGGGCTGGGCGTACAGGCCCAGTAGATCTGCCAAATAAGCAGACAACACTGCTCCGTTACTGTAGCCTGAGACTCGTGGTCTGACGCGTGTCCTCTCTAAAACTACGATCGCAAATATACAGATGCATACAACTGCAAATCAAATCGTTCAAAACACAGACAACCCGCCCCCTTTACCTTCTTAGGGTTCAAGAGGTTTGGATACGACACGCGATTGTGAAAATGGAGCTCAACGCTTGCGCAACTATACGGAAATGTTTTGCTTGAATGGGATTACAAAGATTTAGATTTATATTTGTGAGTGTGTGTAAGAGAGCCAGCCAGCGAGCGAGCGAGAGAGAGAGAGAGAGAGAGAGAGAGAGAGAGAGAGAGAGAGAGAGAGAGAGAGAGAGAGAGAGAGAGAGAGAAGTGTGTGTGTGTGTGTGTGTGTGTGTGTGGTGTGTGTGTGTGTGTGTGTGTGTGTGTGTATGTGTGTGTGTGTGTGTGTGTGTGTGTGTGTGTGTTGTGTGTGTGTGTGTGTGTGTTACAGAAAGTGTGTGTGTGTGTCTCGCTCGCTCGCGTGGACCCAGTCCAATTACTGAGAAAGTAAACAGACGACCAACGGAGTTTATAACAACGGATAAGAAACACGTAATAACACATCGACGCAATGACACTGACGCTGTTTAACAGCATGTGTGCTTCCTCCGTGCATCCATTTCG
>JAXIVH010001145.1:0-30000 GCA_036785325.1 Urophycis tenuis
CCATCCTGGGCGTTCACACGTTGGTCACCAGCACTCAGACGTACGACGGGTCCATCAAGGAAGGCTTCAGCAGTAAGCACAACCCCCCCCCCCCCCCCCTCCCCCCTGAGATCCACAACACTGGAAACAACACTCACACCGTCAGGGTGCCTTAACGTGTACCTAACACGTGTGTGTGTGTGTGTGTGCGTGTGCGTGTGCGTGTGCGTGCGCGTGCGCGTCTTTTTCTAGATGTCATTAAGGGGGAGAAGATGATCCCCGTGTTTGATGAGCCCCCTAACCCCACCAACGTGGAGGACACCCTGCAGAGGATAAAGAGCAACGACCCCTCCCTCACGGAGGTCAATCTCAACAACATCAAGGTACGCGCACACGCACGCAGACACGCATTATCTCTCATCAGCATCAGCCAGCACACACACACCACAGTGAGTTTTCTTTGTCTCTCCTTCCTTCCAGAACGTTCCCATCCCGACCCTGAAAGAGTTCGCCAAAGCGATGGAGCGCAACACACAGGTCAAGAAGTTCAGCCTGGCAGCCACAAGGAGTAATGACCCCATAGCTGTGGTGAGAGAGAGAGTGTGTCTTTAGAGGGGACATAAAACTGGGGACAGACTTCACACGCCAAAGGAGCCACACTGGAGAACGTCTGGTCGCCTTCTTGTGTGTTTGTGTGTGTTTTCTCACTTCAGTACTGACTCTCTCTCTCACTCGCTCTCTCTCTCGCTCGCTCCCTTGCCGCACTCCCTGCTGGTGGCAGGCCTTCGGGGACATGCTGCGGGAGAACAAGACACTGCGCAGTCTAAACCTGGAGACTAACTTCATCACCGGCGTTGGCGTGCAGGCGCTGGTGGACGCGCTGAGAGACAACGACACTCTCACCGAGATAAAGATCGACAACCAGGTAACCACTTGGCTTTGTGCACACGGTGTCTCATTAGTCACCTGTTCGGAGGCCGCCACATGAGGACAAGGTGGGGCAATAGTGGGCGGGGAATGGTGCAGGTTTCACAAGAGACGATGTGGAACACGATTGGGAGTGGCCACGTGGTTGGCAGTTGTAAGTCGCTTCTACACGGGCCTCACCGCAGTGTGTGTGTGTGCGGCGTGTCCCTTCAGAGGCAGCAGCTGGGCACCACGGTGGAGATGGAGATAGCCAAGATGTTGGAGGAGAACCACAACATCGTGAAGTTTGGCTACCACTTCGCCCAGCAGGGGCCGCGCTCCCGGGCCGCCGCGGCCATCACCAAGAACAACGACCTGGGTACGTCACACGCAGACCGCGAAGGCCGAGATATGTGTTCAATTACGCGTTCCAATGTTTCACACTGACTGTTCTCATCTGACCTTTTTGTGTTTAAGGGTCCGTTGTTGTATTGTGTAAGGGCAAAAATTTAAGAGGTTTACAATGAAGTACCCTTGAGTGTATAATGCATCATATATGTATGTATATTTTAGACATTCAGTGAATATATTTGCTGCTCTCTGACCCCAAGCCCCCAATCCTTCTCCTTCCTACTCCAGCCCCTTGTCCTCTCAGAGCTGCCGTAGCACAGGTCTGGTGGTGGTGCATGAGTGTGGTCCGGCGTGTGTGTTCACCGATTCCTTCCGATTAACGTCGTCGGTGTGTTGTTCACCGCCAGTTTAGCAGGAGTGTGCTGCACTGCATTGACTTTAACCACCAGGGGGTTTGACACTGTGATGCTGAAGCTTGATCCCCGTCCACGCTAACCGTAGTCCTTTGTGACGATCTGTGGGTCTCGCGGAGTAGTGTAGTGTAATGACCCACGTGGGGACGGGTGGGCGACTAGCAGGGAGAAAGAGAAGCATGTGTTCTCTCATATACCGCACACCGTTGTCTCGGTCCTTTTGCTGCATCTCTTCCTCTTCCTGTCCCGTCTCATTGGGTTGCTCATCACACATACTCGTTATTTAAGCCCACCTCTCCTTGTTCAGTCCGCAGGAGGCGAGTGGAAGGGGACCAGTAGGGGAGGACGATCCCCTGGCCAATCATAGCGTCTCATCTCACCGTGTGGAATAATTTCAGCCAATCCCCTGGTCTCATCTCACTGTGTGGAATTTTAGTCTTGTGCCAAACCATGGAGCAAGGCATCAACCAGAACCAACATCTGAGCAGAAGGGAAATAACTGGAATCGCCCTCTCCTATAAACTTAAGCTCATTCTTATTTTTATTGTTATGTTACCGCTGTAGTTTTTAGTCATTTACGTTTTTGTTTGCTAATTTGTCCCTTGTGAGTCTGTATCTATGCAGACTCAAGTTCAGGGTTTTTATTTTTTATTTTTTGGTTCAACTATATGTTTAGTTTCTTTTTATACTGTATCATGAGCACGTGAAACAACACGGTCATAATAACCAAGTAAGGGCACTTGTATCTTGTAACCATGATCTAAATTATGAAAGTAACTGTACGACCCAATGTGTCCATTGGGAGCGCCGTAGATCTTCCGCGTTTTACGGGCTTTATTAAAACATCCGTGTTAGCTGAGCTTTTCTACCACCAATGTGGTTCATATGTGCAAGCAAGCAGCGGGAGGCCGAGTCGGGCCAGCATGTTGACCAACATACTACTGGTGACCCATAGCAAATGGTGTTGACTTGGCTATGGCAGCTAGCCTGCTCCCCGTCATCATGTTCTTCCATAGGCAAAATTGTCCATTATCCAAGTTAAACAGGCTTATTTCTGTCCAAGAATTGGCCCCCTTCTGGGGCTGTTGGATGGGTTGTACTAGCTTCGTACGCAACATGGTTGATAGCAAAGGAAGGGATCTAAATGTCAGGCTAATAGGTTAAACCATTAGACTTTGAAATAGTGTATGTAACTTATATTGCTAAACTAATTATTGAGTTCTTCTAAACACGCTGTGTGGACACATGGCTGAATTGGATTGAAGAACATGATTTGAAGTGCATGGGAATTTACATTAACTGTTTTACCAGTACTGGAACTGAAACTTGAGTTGATGCCACTCGTACATTATTGGTCACAATTTCCGCCACTTGGCGGTGAATCATGCAAACACCTTTTGACCATTGTGGTCTAAAATTTTTAAAAAGGAATCAAACGGTTAATCCTGGAAAGTAACGCGTTCCTTTCATAAAAGAACATCTACCTGATCGTGCTGTTTGACCTTAACAGTCCACACTCGTACTGGCTTCTCTGATGCTTCACAATGCCAAAGACTAACATACCGCACTTAATGGAACCATACTGGACTTACCTTTTCTTCACTGATCCTGTGAGGTCTTCTCAAACAGTGCAGCTGGTGGGAAAGACGAGGGTCCTTTGGGTTAAAAACAGTTTGTTTGTTTTCCGGACAATACCGGATCATAGTTTGCTAGTACCAGACCACCACCATCGCCCCATGTGTTGCTTGTTCGATCAGAACCATTTTTTGTACATAGCGAAATGTTTAAACGAGATTTTTTAAATGCAATGTGGCACAACACATTTATATTTGTGAGGTAATTTTCCTACATGAGTTTGAGCCTTGATCACACCTTACGCACACACACACGCGTGCACTCACACACACACACACGATTCTCATACACCCACTTAGCAGGATCACCGCTGATATTAAAGAGCTGACGGCAGCGCGCCTGGTCGCTGGATTCACTAACCCACCCGCGACAAGCACAGCAGTCGCCTGTAGGCCTACTAACGAAAGCGGTAACTTGAAACTCGTATACTGTGTAATCGTCTATAATAGGAACAATAGGCATGAAAACCTCTACTCGATGTGATCACATAATTCCATTGACCAAAAATTAAAAAAAAAAAAAAAACTTTTTTTTTTTTTGTATCTTCGTTTGTCTTTGCATTCCGCGGGCACACGTCGCCTGGCTTTGTTCAGTGCTTTGTTTTAGTTTGTTTTTTTATTGACTTGTTTTTCCTCCATGATCATGTTTTTTTTGTTTCGTTTTGGTTTTCACGTCGCTGTGCTTTGCTGATGGATTAAATGGACTGCCTCTTCACCCCTATGTTGTTAATATCCTGTGATCTCATGTATTACTATTGTATTATGCCATTTCAGATTCACAACCAATTTCAATAAATCCCTGCTGTTTTATTATTTTTGTACCTTTCAAAAATGAATTGCAGACCTAGACTCAGAGTGGAAATGTACTATTGTGAAACGTACAGGGACAAGGCACTGTCAAATACTCAAGACGTCCTCAACAATAAATGTTTTTACATATTCTTTGTTATTGACTAGTTTCACTCACTATACAGTATGTAACCTTTCAGCAGCACAAAAAAGCACATTGTCTAAGCATGACATAAGTAGCAAGACTATTGTAATTACTACCAGCTCTGTCTCGTATTGTGTTGGCATGGGTTCTTCGACTGCATAATGACAAAATGCTGTTCTCACATGAAACAAAACCATGGGTTAGGTATGCAGTCATTACCTCAAATCCAGTTTCAGTGACGTCTCCTTTTTTTGTATTTAATTTCCCTCCACATGCCAGGGTGATGATGTAATGCATTACTACATGTGAGTTTCCTGCTCCAGAGCCCTGCTTTAACTCTAGCAGTAAAATAAGACTGAGGGGCGTGGTGTGTGTGTGTGTGTGTGTGTGTGTGTGTGTGTGTGTGTGTGTGTGTGTGTGTGTGTGTGTGTGTGTGTGTGTGTGTGTGTGTGTGTGTGTGTGTGTGTGTGTGTGTGTGTGTGTGTGTGTGTGTGTGTGTCGGGGGTGGGGGTGACTCAAGTGTTTCCACTCTCAAGAACCGAGAACAACAGACGTGAAACATCTGTTGATACATGGCACAGTGAGGGTGACATTTCACCACACGGAAGTGAGACTCCACTGTTCGAGGAGTGTAGCATAACGTCGAAGAGGATCCGCAACCAGAGATTCCTCCGGCCGTTCTACAGATGCAGTAAAACAATAGAGATAGAATGACGGGCCGGTCCGGGGGTTAATGCCTGACGTCAACGCGAGTCGGATGATAAGGGAGACTACGAGAGGCGGGAGCTGGAACTTGGCTTGGCTGTCGGTCCGCGTTAGATAGGGCCGCAGTAGCTCAGTGGGTAGAGCGGGTGGACAGAGCGGGTCGTCCACTAACCATAGCGGTTCGATCCCTCTCCTCCTCCAACTGAACCACATGTTGAACCCCACACATGTACTGATTGTAAGTCGCTTTTGGACAGAAGCGTCTGTTAAATGCCTAAATTTGGATAGGCAGTACAGTGGCAGATTTAGGACTCTAGTCACTAGTCATGAGTTGCCGGCATGCCTGATGCCAGCATATGAACAGCCCCATCCGTGTGGCTGTAGGCCCTGCTGAAGCGGTGGCAGCATGAGCATAGCATGAATCAAACTGTTCTTCGGGGCTCCTGGTTAATAGGACATGAGAATGATCCAACGCAGCACATCCCAGTGAGGGGAAGCGAACGAGGATGAGATCACCGACGATGTTTCCAAAACAAACCTGCCTCCACACGAAGTGGGATGATGTCATAATGATGTCACTCAGAACAGAGGGCAAGAGGGTCTCACTGCGGCCATGCCTTGAGAAGAGCTCCAAGTGATAATGAGGGCAAAAATAAAAATAGCGCTTTTTCCGAAGGTAACTTCTCATTTCTATTAGAAGAAGAAAAGAAAAAAACGTACCAGTTCTGTATGTTTCCTTAGCAACCTCATGTTGATGCTGTTGGAAGCCCCTCCCATAACTGTTGACACTGCAGCTTTGTTCCAGACCAGGTTTGCTCAACTCCCCTCTCACCCTCCTCACAGTTCACCAGTGAGTAATTTGTGTGCAATGTAAACCTCGCTGCGTGACACACTATCAGCACGCTGGCAATCTCTGACCTCGGCACAGTAAACAGACGGAGGTGGCAGGAACAGCCAGAGGAGAGTCTCACGCCTTCTTGGACTGAGAGTCCATGGTCCAACGCTAGCACTAGCTGACTTTGACCCCCACAAGACACTGGGTTCTTCATACTATATACTATACTGGGCTCCTCGCCATTGTCTCTCAATGCGAACCCCCTGTGAACTCACTGTTCTCCTCACTGATCTCCCATCTGAGTCTAAACTCTGGAATGCGATTTAACGAAACATTCAATAACGTTTTCCATCAGGGGCCCGCATCCCCCTTCATCGAAACAAGATCTGTGGCCATTTGCATGGGTGGATGCGGATGGTATGTAAGGGAGAGTGTATTGGGAGTGTACAGCTGATAACACACACACACACACACACACACACACACACAGGCCTACCCCATGGAATACAGGTGGAAAGAGTGGAGCTCATCTGGCACACAGCAGCATGGAAGTTGTCCTCCAGACACCAGCAGACAGCCAGTGGTGTTATGCAACAGCTGCTCATAGGAAATCGTGCACCTCCTCATAGAGGGCCTTCAACCGCACACACACACACACACAGCATCATCTCCAAGCGAGGGCCTCATTTAACTTGGCTCGTGGTTCTAAGCGCTTCTACCGTCCAATGGGGTTACTGGGGATGGGTCACAGGTTTTCTGCGTTACATCAGAGATGACACCGAGCGCTGTACGCATCCGAGATACATCAATAAACAACATCATAGCACTTCTGAATCACATTCGTTCCGGGGCGTTCGATTTGCATGCATGGTGTCTGAGCTCTTGCTGCAGAGGAGCGATTCCAAAATCGTCCTCATGGGTAAAACATCCATTGGGTCTGAGGAGATGTGGGCCTACACAAATAGCCTCCTAGAACGCACCTGATCATCATGCTAGTTTGTTCTATGAATCACCGACTCGGTAACTTCACATAAAATGCACAAATGCAGTGATGATACTAATAATATAATTATTGGCACTCACATTGTCCCAATCACATTACCGCCAGTGTTAAATTGATATTAAGCATAGATTGGCCTCATTTAGTTTTATTGTACTGTTATATGTGTCATTATTTTACAAGCGTGACATTGTGATACCATATCTTGACAACAGTTCAATGTAGAGGAAGTAGAATCAAAGTTTCCTAGGCCTCGTTATTGCCTTACCCTGTAGATGCATTTGTAGGTATTTAATACTTGGTATTATTCCTTTTTCTGCCAATAACAACAAAGACAAACTCACGGTCGAAGGTTTACAATCTAGCACTTTACCTTTACACATTACACAGCAGATTGAGCAGATTGCTTTGACAAACAAATTCAGCCCATGAGAAAATGAGAGAAGCTGTACCGTGTGTGTTTTTATGATTAAACACTCCCCCTTAGTGGCTATCGAGGGTCAGTGCAGGATTTCCATCCATGGAGCATGACCAGCATGATTTGATCATTTTCACTATTCTTCTATCAAAGGAAGTCTGATATGTCCTGTTCTTATATGGCTACATAATGTTTAATCAAAGTGGGATATAAACACATTAAAAAAAAAAAAGAGCAGATGTGTCGTTCATTTTCTAATGCTTCATGTTGGTTAAAACACATGCTGCTTTAATGGAATTCATGCAATTTCCAAGAAGAGACTTGTTCACTGCCTTAATCATAGCTACCTGAAAATGAATAATTCTGTTGTAACTCAATATGTGTTTGGGCATTGGCTAATTACATTGAGAAAACCCATTCATAAGCAGAAACCGCTGTCTATGTATGGCAAGCAGTGCATCTGCCTAGGTCACATCGGATCTGTGATAGGCCCATGTAATCATAATAACATGTCTTGCCTCATGTGTGCAAAGTAGCCTCCATCATTGGAAAAATAAGCGTTGGCTCCTTTAACATCCACAAGCAGAGGCTTCCACGTGCACTCTCTGACCAGGGAAGGTGCCCTTCAACAGAAGACCGGGTGAAACCAGGACAGGCCCTGGCTGGAACGACCCGGAGCACCAGGAGCAGTTCAGTTCAGCCACTCCGAGCTGTTCAGCCTACCCAGGCCCAGCCCTACCACGACGCTGTATTTAGACCGCAGACAGACGAGTCGGTTTGAGTCCCATCTAATAAATGTGTTAATAAATGTGTGAATGAGAGACAGAGGAGAAGACAGAGAAGCGCAACAGAACTGCTTGAGAACAGCTTTGTTTACGCCAGCGGGTTTGGATGAATAGAAAGACACGACGAGTCAGTGCATGCAACAACAACACATGTGGGGAAATGACGCATTCCTGTATTTCAGGTGTCGCGTGGAGAGGCATGTTGTTAGGGTGCTGAAAGGGATCAAACTCCCATCTTAAGGCCCTGTCTTCTTCGGGGCACACAGAGCACTTTCCATGTATCCGGCCATGTAGAATCAAGACATTAGAGTCTAATGTATGTTGTCCTTTTGAAGTTATTCCTTCACTGTTACGCAATGGCCACTAAATGGCGCCAGACTGACCTTTTCTCGTTTCCATCCTCACATCCTCACATCTCATGTTTCAGGAAGATGATGGCCATTGGATCAGCTATGTAGGTCAGTGCAGTTGGTTGCTTTGAGGGGGTAACGGGACACTTCCTCTAGGTGTGGTAGCTGCAACATATGAGTAATATTCATCGTATATACTGATTGTGTTGTCTTTATATAGGCCCAGTGGGTCATTTGGTGAAACTTAATCAATAATAATCAATAGCCTACCGTGTACAATCCCATGCATATATTGAGACAATATGTAACATGTACACAACATGTCTTCACTTCATGCTAACTGAAATGAAAAGAAAATCAGTTTTATTTCCTGTTTCTTGTTTTTTCTTTCATGTGTGGTGTCCACCGTGCAAATACTGGACTTCAAAGTAACTTTTTTTTTCATAAGTACTTGTACACACTAAGCCAACTATAGCAAACGTTTTATTTGTGCAAAAACACTTCAACAAAGACGCTGTGACCCATACACTTCGTGCACGCGCCTCAAACAATGAAACCAAGGCCATGCCTTGGTTTCACATCATCAATCACGATCACATCATCCAAATAACATTGACCACTGCTAAAATACCCAAGACGTCCTTCGTGTTTTCACAGATCTGTGGAGCTAACTAGCTTGAGCCACTAACCATACAAACATACATTGTGGATATGAATTAATCGGTCAGTTTTCATGTCTAAAAAACCTTTTGAATAGAACATGCTATATTTCCCCTATATGTTTAAATAAAAAATACACCATATTGCAACGTGCTACTTCAGTGGCATTGGTTATAATTTCCAAGAAAAGCCTAATTGAATGATTTAGTCACACCCACCACAGCTTTTCTCCATTGTAACCCAATGCTTGTTCTATGGCTAATTAAATTACTCTTTGACCATCCTCTCTCTCTCTCTCTCTCTCTCTCTCTCTCTCTCTCTCTCTCCCCTCTCTCTCTCTCTCTCTCTCTCTCTCTCTCTCTCCTCTCTTTCTCTCTCTTCTCTCTCTCTCTCTCTCTCTCTCTCTCTCTCTCTCTCTCTCTCTCTCTCTCTCTCTCTCTCCCCTCTCTCTCTCTCTCTCTCTCTCTCTCTCTCTCTCTCTCTCTCTCTCTCTCTCTCTCTCTCTCTCTCTCTCTCTCTCTCCCTCTCTCTCTCACAACAGCACCTGCTGTCTGAGTAAGGGTTCAAATGACATACGGTGGCCTTTCATAGGCTAAACAATCATTACTAACAGTGATAACAGCATTTGGGATGCCCTACGCCCTCACCCAGATGCTTCTTTTTGTTAGTGACCAGAAATACATGAAATAATGAATGTTAAAGGATAGTGTAAGAAATGTCAGTGATGTCCAATGAGCTGCCATCAAAACTCACAGAGGAAAGGTAGATGGCTCACAAGCAAGTGAAACAAACTAGTAAACATCCAGTCTAAATAGCAGAGGCAATCCTACAGATATTCCTATTTCGGAGGCATATCCTTGTGTCTCTTTCGGTCTTACTTGTATAGGAATGGAATACTCAGAAACGGGGTTTCCAAGCACAACATTATTATTCTAATTAATAAACAACAACAAACAATGACAAACTTGAATTCAGTTGATAATGTCATTTCCAAGAGAAGGGTAAATCAGGGTGAATGATCAATCCTACAGACACCATGTTTTGCCTTTGGAACCCATTAGTCTTTGACTCACTAGATTACTCCATAGAGGAATAATCTGCATAATTGTGTGTGTGTGTGTGTGTGTGTGTGTGTGTGTGTGTGTGTGTGTGTGTGTGTGTGTGTGCGCGCGCGCGTGCCTGCGTGTGCGTGCGTGCGTGCGTGCGTATGCGTGTGTCTGTGTCTGTGTGTGGAAGGTGGAGGTAACGTGAAGCACCTGTCGTCTGTGTGTGACGTAGGCACACACAGACGACAGGCAGACATCAGAACGAAAAAAAAAACACTCACTTCGTGCATTTCTGCCAGGACCACCGTGTGCTCAAAACCATTTGGGATGCGTATGTGATGTCGCCACCGAGCAGTGACCCTCGATTTAAATAGAGACTATTATATCGTCGTTTCGTGACTTCCACTGGCTCCTGCATAATCATGTTAAAAGCGCCCATGTGACAAGGACGGGGATTATAATGAGAACAAAATAATTGCAATTGCACAATGGGGTGACGTTAGGATGCGGCCGCACAAATGGCTTTTAGATAGCTTGGTCACCATTATATTAATTTATGGTTTTGCCTATTTTTACACAAACGTTCAATGATTGACTACCTCTATACCGCAGGCGTATGCTGCTGCTAGGCTGCTGACGACATCCACTGACAAAGAGGAACACAGCGGTGAGCTTTACAATGCAGTAGTTCCTCCTTTTGCAGGAAGAAATTAAATGGTCTATGAGTCCAGAAGTGACAGATGGTGGACAGGAACAGGAAGGAAGACTTACAGTGCACCATTGACGCTTATAATAATAATAATAATAATAATAATAATAATAATAATAATAATAATAATAATAATAATAATAATAATAATAATGACAATGATGATGATAATAATTATTTATTATATTTAAATAGCGCATTCCTTGAACCAAATACCTTGGAAACTTAAAAGCAACAAGAAGACAATCACGCAAACTAAGCATTGGTCCTCATGGGAGAATTTTAAAATGTGTGTTTCGAGTCGGGCATTACATCTCAAGAGCAGCACAGCTGTCTCCCATCGTCTTTGGTGTACAGCTCCACCTTCCACCTCCCTGCTGAAGGGAGGTGGAGCCCGACAGCTGGAGCCAGCCAGAGGGGCAGGTACTGCTTGGAAAGGTCAGATGGGTTGGATGGGCCCGCAGCATGGACGGCCCAGTGGTGGGGGGCGGTCCATCACATGGGTGGGTGACAATCACATGGATGGATGACAATCTGGGCAAGCAGCGCACTAGGTGTACTGGACGTGCTGAATGTTTCCTCCCCAGGTGACAGCACACAACTTCTGGCGTCCTTATGTTTGTCTCTGGGCCACGGCTGCAAGGGCATCATAAATTGACTTACAAGAAAGGCAAACCAAAAAAGACGATACATGACAAGAGGCATACTTTTACATTATTTGTATATTATATTACACTTTATTTGTTATATTTCATAGACACTGATGAGACTATCTACCACTGGGGCTGCGGGCTTGTTCCTGCCTCTGGTACTGGATGGGGAACTGGGCGGGGTCTAATCGTAGCGCGGTGTCCAATTGCGTGCACCGATACTGGGACCGCACGCCACTACGTCAACGTAGCGGATCTACGACCAAGGGGGAAATCTGCAATGTAGCGGTTTCAACATGCTACACTCCCTCAAGTTACCATACAACATCACACCCGGGATGACAACCCTTCGCACGGCCTCGATAACCGCATTTTACCATTGAGGCCGGTCGACCGCAGCGTTGGGCAGCGCAATCACGCTTTTTTGTTTATTCAAGAGAAGATGGCGGAGTTCTCGCCTGTGCTGTCTCTGCGGGATGGAGGGGGACGATTCGGGCAGCCTATCTTTCCCAGGTCCAGGTCTGGTTCCGAGTCAGATAGCGAACTGTCCCAAAGCCTGGCCCGGACAAAGATCCGCTCGTACGGCAGCACGGCCAGCGTCGCGGCGTCTCTGGGGGAGAAATTCATAGAGCATCGGGTGTCTGACAGTGATACCCTGCAAGGGATTGCCCTCAAATATGGAGTAACGGTAAGCTCAAACACACATTGAACATGAAACACGAAAGAAACAATGATGCGCCTTACAGTCAGTCCAGCGAGTCCAAGCCAACCCCAGTGTCTCTCTCTCCCCGTCCCATTAGATTACCGTGCACCCCAGAATGTTTACACATACATGCTTAAGATCATGTGTGAGTGCTACAACCATCGGCCATATTGAGTTGTGCATCTATACATTGTGCATATATACAACCATAAAGCTGGATTAAAGCCCCAAGCCGTGGGACAGTTGTGTATCAGTTTCGCATTACCCATGGCCTGTTCTCCATTGGAGGGTAGGGAACCATGGTTAACTGAATGAGACCTGGCGCGGACACAACATTCCGGTTTAGAAGGAAGAGATCAGTCTAGTCTTGTCTTGGCACTACGCATTGTCCCACACCCACACAACCACACACACACACGGCCCCGTTATATTTATGTTTTTTTGTTATTGTAGCACATAGTTCCTTCCTCCTTTTGCATGTTTATGTTTTCTAAGTAAGAATGAATGCATGTCAAAAGTTGAAGAAAACTCCCACGTTCAGCAGCTTACATCGCAGCAGCATAATTACCACCAGTACCTTTTTCATCATGGACCTTCGGCGGACAGAACAAGGTCTTTGGCCGAACCTAAACTACAAATAAGAGCGCTTCAGTGTAAGCTGCTGTAGGTATCTGCATGGAACCTCAAAAGTCACATGCAGTTTTTTTTTTTTTTTTAAACCTAAACTCCGGTGCCCCTTCGCCACAAGTACCCACGCATGTCGAGTCCTTGCAAGTCAAAGAAAGCACACGTTCCATGTAAACAGGCCAGCAGCGGCGCACCTCTGCTTCCCCATGACCTCTCCACTGCCCTGCCTGTGTTTCAGATGGAGCAGATCAAACGGGCCAACAAGCTCTTCGGCAACGACTGCATCTTCCTGCGGGCCAGCCTCAGCATCCCCGTGCTGTCGGAGCGCCGCTACCAGTTCAACGGGCTCTCCCTGGAGTCCCCGGACGGCGAGCCGGAGGTGCTGCCGCGCGCCGGCGACGGCCCCCTCGGGACGGACAGCGTCGGGGAGGGTCCCTTGCCGGCCCCGTCGCCACCGCCGGCGCCGCCGCCATCGCACCCCCAGGACCCCGGGGCCTCGGATGTGCCCGCGCCCCGCCCCCAGCCCGAGGAGCTGTCCGCCAAAGACTTCTTACACAGACTGGACTTGCAAATCAAACAGTCAAAGCAGGCGGCGCGCCGGCTGAAGGAGGAGGAAGACAGGTAAAGAAAAAAGCCACTCCAGGGAGAGAGGGAAAGACGGGCGAGGAGAGCGTCCCTGTTGTAGTGCCTTTATGTGATGGATGTGTGTGACCCAGGGGCAGCAGATGTGTGCAGCTGTGTGCTGTGAGATGGCTCTGAGGCGAGCGGCCGCTGTCGTCGGGGGCTTCCGATCCTTGCCGGGTTGCCGGTTCGAACCCTCCGCTACGTCAGAGAGTTTGGCGTTAGTGGATGAGTAAAAAACTTGGTTGAAGGATGATGCTATCCTGGACTGGCGGGGTTGGTTGCTGTTTGGGCTGGCTGTGTACAGTGTGTGTAGACGTGATGGATGCGTTACACCGATACAGCAGCCCATCTCGCTATAGGCTCATCGCTAAAGGCTAGGTAGCCTGTAGCGTCCAGTTCTCCTGGCTGCTATATGCTAGGGAGCCTATAGCGTCCAGTTCTCCTGGCTGCTATAGGCTAGGGAGCCTATAGCGTCCAGTTCTCCTGGCTGCTATAGGCTAGGGAGCCTATAGCGTCCAGTTCTCCTGGCTGCTATATGCTAGGGAGCCTATAGCGTCCAGTTCTCCTGGCTGCTATAGGCTAGGGAGCCTATAGCGTCCAGTTCTCCTGGCTGCTATATGCTAGGGAGCCTATAGCGTCCAGTTCTCCTGGCTGCTATAGGCTAGGGAGCCTATAGCGTCCAGTTCTCCTGGCTGCTATATGCTAGGGAGCCTGTAGCGTCCAGTTCTCCTGGCTGCTATAGGCTAGGTAGCCTGTAGCGTCCAGTTCTCCTAGCTGCTATAGGCTAGGTAGCCTGTAGCGTCCAGTTCTCCTGGCTTAACTGTGCCCTCACCTCAGAGGGTAATTCTGCAATATCAAAGTTTACCAAAGACCAAACGTTCCAGCTGTCCTCAAAGGGCCTCTCTACCAGGGTTTGAGTGCGTAGGCCATTCCGAGCCGTTTGTGTCTACCCAGTGTCTACCCAGACGTATGCTGGACAGATCAGTCGACCGGCCTACCCAGTGGACTCTAGCAACGGGTAGGCTTATCTACCCAACATACATCTTGGTGGGCACTCCCACTTGTGATGTCACTAAGGGACCGGGCAGATTTGGAAAGGGCTCGTAAAAGCTAATCACACTCACACCTAATTTACGTCGTAAAAAAGGGGACCTTTAAGCTTTAAGAAGGCACGACATGCCACCGACTCAAACGAAGCGGTGAAAAGTCCCGGCCGCAGAAAGACTAGGATTCCACTTCTCCCCGGCAAATCTGACCACAACCGATGATTAGGGAAATGGAGCATTATGTCAGTGAATCCACGCTTGGCCTTGGTCCACGCGCTGAGTGATGCATGCGTCAAGCTATGTGGAGGGCGGCGGCGGCGGAGGTGGTGAGACTCCTGACTCTGCATGTGGAGACAAGCGTCCTCCTTTCTCTCACGACTCTCCCACACAGAGGCCCCCGCAGCCTGCCTGGAATGTGCACATTCTGCAGGCCCGACCGGTCCCTCGGGCCCCAGGTACAGGGGCCCGACTGGGTCCCTAAGGCCCCAGGTACAGGGGCCCGACTGTGTCCCTAGTGCCCCAGGTACAGGGGCCCGACTGGGTCCCTAGTGCCCCAGGTACAGGGGCCCGACTGGGTCTCTTGGGCCCCAGGTACAGGGGCCCGACTGGGTCCCTAGTGCCCCAGGTACAGGGGCCCGACTGGGTCTCTCGGGCCCCAGGTACAGGGGCCCGACTGGGTCCCTAGTGCCCCAGGTACAGGGGCCCGACTGGGTCCCTAAGGCCCCAGGTACAGGGGCCCGACTGGGTCCCTAGTGCCCCAGGTATAGGGGCCCGGCCGGTCCCTCGGGCCCCAGGTACAGGGGCCCGACTGGGTCCCTAGTGCCCCAGGTACAGGGGCCCGACTGGGTCCCTAAGGCCCCAGGTACAGGGTCCCGACTGGGTCTCTCAGGCCCCAGGTACAGGGGCCCGACTGGGTCCCTAGTGCCCCAGGTACAGGGGCCCGACTGGGTCTCTCAGGCCCCAGGTACAGGGGCCCGACCGGTCCCTAAGGCCCCAGGTACAGGGGCCCGACTGGGTCCCTAGTGCCCCAGGTACAGGGGCCCGAGTTGGTGGGAGATCCTCACTGCTGCCGCCCGGGTCCGTCCGCAAGCCTGTTGGTTGTCTTGGTCGAATGCGAGGGCTTCATCTTTGTTTGCCCCGTTTTATGGGAAGTGTTCACGTGTTCAGGAAATGAACGGTATGCTGATTCGATCGGCGTTAAGTCACATCCTCATGTCGGTTACACGGCATGTCAACGTCAGCGCGGATGCACACCAGAGAAAATGTGTGTGACTCGCCACGCATCAGTGTTATTCCGTGACGTGCAGGGTAATAATACGCTGTAAACTCTGCTACGGTGCTCTCCGAAGGGCCTTGCACAGAGGCTCTGCTTCCTGCTGCCCTCAACCCGACCTCCACTGAGTGGATCGTACGCAGTCACGGAGGCACTGTTGGGGGGCCGGAAACCACTTCAGAATACTTGAAAACCTCTTCCTCTCTCGGCTAGATGTGTGGAAGAACCTCATTTATCATACTTACCCTTATTGTCCTCTTAAACACAAGTACATGCCGTCGGATTCGCTGCGCTGGAAGTACCATACAATTGAACGCGTTCTTGGAGCATGTTGATGAACGCTCATTAAGTGTTCATGGGAGCAGAAAGAAATCTAGCAGTGTCCATGTTCTGTAGTTTGTATGAGAAGATGAATGGACACTTATGTATGGATTCTGTAATGCTTGTACTGCATCTATATATATATATATATATCTATGTATGTGATATCTAATTATATATATTATGTAGGAAACAAAACAAGCAGTCATCCTTCCAAGGCTCCGGTGTGTGAGCATTGACCTTTTTCTGCTCATCTCGTAGCAACCAACCCCCCCCCCCTCCCCCCCCCCCCGACGTCTGAACGCCCACTCTTTGAACATATATTTGTCCTCAGCTTCATGTACATTGCAGCTTTAAAGCTAATTCTGTCGTCAGCCTGAGCCATCATGAAAATCGTGAATCATAGATTATTATGGGAGGTCATGTTTGGGCATGTCTTGCTTTAGTAGTTGTCGTCGTTTCCAGTCTTGTCCCTGTTTGGACGGCCGTGGCCCAGAAAAGACACATTCTCTAACTGGACGGTTAGTTAGCACATTGGTGTTCTGTTTACCGGTCTAATTTGTGTGGCCCCCGAGTCAGAGAGCGCTGAACTAGACAGGGAGGTTGACGAGTAGAAGTGAAAGCTGTGTGTGCGCCGGCCCCCTGGCATCAGGAGCGCTCCAGGCTCCTCTGGTTTCATCCCCCTGTGTGTTGTGCTTCTTTTCAGGGAGCGTGAGGAGGACTTCACAGTCACCACGACGGCATACCAGGAAATCTAAAGGACATCGAACGCGAGAGGGACGCTTGTTTACCTGAAGCCTTGTAGGCGGGACATGGGGCCCCGCACACCGTCTCACTCACTTGCTCCCTCTCTCCCACACACTGGGACTGGGAGATAGAAGCGTTTGCCTCTTGTTTCTTTTACCTGTTCCTTTGTCCAGAGCCATTTGAACCCCAGAGTCATGTCGCCTTTTATTTATTGACGTCGCGCTTTTATCACAGTAAATGTTGTCATTGTCGTTCTCTGTCTGGGTGGTTCAAGACGTGGTTTAAGACGTGCAGAGCGGTGAAATTTAACAGTTATCATGTTGCACCAGACACTGGTTTTTGTGTGTGTGTGTGTGTGTATGTGCGCACGTGTGTGTGCCTGCACACACACACACACACACACACACATACACACGTGCAGACTTAAGTAATGCCAGCAGGATTAGCTTGATAGACTTGCAAACAGCTTCTTTACCTGTAAATCCGCTCCGAGAATAGAATCTGTACCAATGTACACATATAGAACTATATTCTTGAAATGTTTACTTTTACTTTCTTTAGTTTACTTTTCTTTATGAGTACCCAACAAAGCCTTTTAAATAAATATTTTTTCTTGTTTCGTCTGGTTTGCCTGAAAGTCTATCTATGTGGATATAGAAGGGACTACATGAAAAAGGAGCTTGTTTTTGAGGCGTGAATGTAATATTTAAGTGTGGAATACGTTTTCTGAAACCATGTTTTTTTTGTGCTGAATTTGGAGTGACAATAAATATTTAAACCAAATGTTGCGGGCTTTCTGTATCGTGAATGGCTGCTTATGTTGTATATGCTGCTTATTAAGTTGACCAGGCGTTTCAGTTTGACCAGAGTCATCACGTGTAAAGAAAAGGCAATGTTTTAATTCCTTGTACAATTTAGGAAAAGATCACAATTATTTACAGTTAAAAATACTTTTTTTCAATGCAAAATGTCAGCTATACTGACACATGCAGAGGAAAATGTCCGACATTACCCCCTAGTGGGCACGATACAGATTACAGCAGAAAGAATATGGGACGTAGAATGGACAGTTGATGATACTGAACAAATATATTTTTGGTAGAGACAAAAGCAAGAACACATTAAGATTTTACATATACACTGGAAAGCAAAAGTCTGACAGGGAAGATACAATTAATACCCTTTCTTGTGTATTTAGTCAAAGACAGATTGCAAAAATGGGTTAAGAGAAAGCTACAGTATACTAATAATCAATTCCATCCAATTCCAATGATCAAGTTCTGGAGCTTGAATGTTTGAAAAGTTGACAAATCTCTAGGCCTGGTTGGGGAAAGGTGACTGATTAATCAATGTCATTATTACAAATCATTAATCTTTTCTGCGGCTGATAATCATATAAATAGTATTGCGTTCCTCATATTGATTAATTTGAAGGAATCTCATAGGCATAATAAATATTTTTGAGCATTTTTAATTCACAAAAAGGATATAGGTAAAAATATACTAATTGACACTGGAACCACCATTGGAGCTGGTTGAGAGAGATTATTGATATTCAAGCTATTCATTCATGTGGCCTATTTATCTCAGAGGCTTGCTAGGGACATGGATAGAGGGTGGCTGTGTGCATGTGTGTGTGTGTGTGTGTGTGTGTGTGTGTGTGTGTGTGTGTGTGTGTGTGTGTGTGTGTGTGTGTGTGTGTGTGTGTGTGTGTGTGTGTGTGTGTGTGTGTGTGTGTGTATGTGTGTCTGTGTCAGTGTAGAAGGGGGGCGGCGGGGGTAGAGTTACAGACTACTGTAAATTCTCTTGATGGTCTCTCCTTCGTCTTTGGCGATGATGCCCTTCTCGATGTAGGCCTCCACCTGCTGGTCCATGAAGTCCTTCAGCTTGGACAGATCATAGTCTGGGTAGGAGCACAGAGACACAACGACACACAGCCGGTGAGTTCTGGGCTGGGGTGAACCGAGATGAGGCCTTATGCAGCGGCCTTTAAACAGGTCACAGCACCAACCGCCAATGGCAAAGGCCCCACAAGCAATAACGTGGGACAAATGTACTTCCGGGAAGGATTTGGGTCAGAATGGCTTTTGATGTGCGTCTGCTCAGCAGCATAGAGTACATTTAGTCAACACACACACACACACACACACACACACACATCACACACACACACATCACACACACACACACACACTACACACACACACACACACACACACACACACACACACACACACACACACACACACTACACACACACACACACACACACACACATGCGGATTACAGCTTGAATAGATGCGCTTGCATTACTAGATATAAAGTTATTTTTCCTTTCATTGAAACCGCCTGCCTTGGACAAACCCTTCACAGCAGCCTACTAACTCTGGACCTGGGCAGGCTGAATGTACAGGCTCTCTCCTGGCTGCTGGTCCTCAGGTCCTTTGTGAAGCAGTAGCGGGCGAACATGCTCTCATGTAGCACGGAACAAACTGAATAATCCATCATCTCCCTGCATGCACGTATGCTCACGCAATCACACGCACGTACGCGCACACACACACACACACACACACACACACGCATACACACACAGCTGCTGCTGTACAGGGATGGGCCAGAAGCAGAAGCATACTGGGCAACTGATGAATGTGGGCTGAAAAACGTCCATCGCTTCGGTTTACAACTCTCTAGTGGTATCATTTCAGCGGTTGACGAGAGAGGGCTTCATCCATCTGATCCCTATGTTGTGTTAACACACACATCACACGTGGTGTGTGATGTTCCTCTGCAAGAGGCAGGCTGTCAAGCGCAGTGGTCTCCTCAGCCAGGGACTGAGAGTGGTTCCTGCAGCCAGGACCAGGAGGGCTGTTCCATCTCCCATCTGCTGCGCTCACTAATCTAGGGGCTTTAGAGCAGGGTGCACGTGCGCACACACACACACACACAAACAAAACACACACATATGTGCAGAGACACACACACACACAACCACCCACCCATATATATGTGCAGACACACACACCCACGCACGCACACACCCACAACCACACACACACATATATTTGCACACACACGCACACACACACACACACACACACACCTGCGCATGCATGCTCACACACACAAGCATGCGCCAGCAGCCACCCACACACACATGTTTACAAAACGGGGACATAAGCGCGACATCTTGCCGACACCCACACACGTGTACGTGCGGGGAGCCTCGTCGAGTTGTCCTCACGGAGAACCGTGGGAGAAGAGTCAACACAATGCGCTGCGCTGTGGCAGCCCCTCTGTCTCTATGTTATCAGGCGGACCAGCTCCGGCTCTGCCCGGCTGGCCCACGGACCAAGGGAAGAAGATGACAGAGAGCATTGGGGATGGGTTGGGGAAATAGAAGAGAAGCGATGGTAGTGAGAGGGAGAGGGCCAGAGAGGGAGGGGGGGGGGGGGGAGGCAGGGAGGAAGAAGAGAGGGAAGTACATATTCAATGTGCCACAAGGTACGGTGGTACAGTGTGTACTCTCTCTGGGGACCTTGAATATCTCTGCGTACGCGGTTTTTGGGGGGTTTAAGCACTTTCAAATGACTTGCTGAGGAGGAAAAAATACTAATCCAATATTGCAAACCTGTCTGCGCAAATAGGTGAACTTTGTAATGATTCCATTTAGTGAGTGTGCACATTTGCTTGTGTGTGTGTGTGTGTGTGTGTGTGTGTGTGTGTGTGTGTGTGTGTGTGTGTGTGTGTGTGTGTGTGTGTGTGTGTGTGTGTGTGTGTGTAAGCCTGTGCATGCATACGAGCATGTGGGTGCGTGGGCAATGCATACACATGCATGTGCATGCATGTGCAGGTGTGCGTCCTTTGAGCCTTCCATGCCGCACCACGACGCCATCATTCGTCTGTCCCTTGTTGTTGACAAGCGAAAGTAACAATGGCACAATCAGGCGGGCCTCTCTTCGCCCACTCCACACACTGCACACTAGAATGCTAATAATGTAGCCTGGATAAAGAGTGGATGGGGATATACACTCGCTCGCTCTCTCTCTCTCGTTCTCTCTCTAGCACTTCTTCTCTCTCTCCCTCCCTCTCTCTCTCTCCCTCCCTCTCTCTATCTCTCTCCCATTCTAGCCCTCTGTTGGCCTCCCATTACACTGTATGTTCTCATTCCCAGAGCAGACGGGTAAATCAGCAGACATTAAGTCCACCGAACACGACGCTGCGAGTGCCCTGGTGCTCAGCCCCGCACGCCCGCCGGGATCGTCTCAGCGGGGGACCGGAGATGGGGAAACTGTCTGTCTGTCGCGTCGCACTGATTAACGGGGTCAGTCACCTGGCAACCGATCAACACCCGGGGGGGGGGGGGGGGGATGGATGACCGATCAGACAAGCGAAGGGTCCAGCCGCGGCGTGGCTAGAGGTGCTAATCACTGTGGAGCCGTCCTGCTGTGTGGCCCAGGCCAGCCCCGGGGAGGGGTGACCTGGATAGCCCGGGTTCATTAACATTTCATCACCCCCCAGTTCATTAGCCTCCGCTGGGCATTGACACGGTGCTGGAGGAGAGCCACACACACACACACACACACACACACACACACACACACACACACACACACACACACACACACACACACACACACACACACACACACACACACACACACACACACACACACACACACAGCGAGCTGCCGCCCTGCTGACTGCTGGGGAATCGGTGTGTGTGTGTGTGTATGTGTGTGTGTGTGTGTGTGTGTGTCTAGGTGTGTGTGTGTGTGTGTGTGTGTGTGCGAGTGCCGTATACCATAGAGCTGTTTGCCACATGATAGATTGGTACAACTGGCAGTGTGTGGGTTGTACTTCGAATGTAAAATGCTCCATGGTTCAAGTTTGTGTACGAGGGATTTTTAGACACAAGTTAGACACAAGCAGCCACCCACATATACAAACACGCACACACCAACACACATAAATGCAAGAAATATTAGTGGAGGAGGAGGGTAGTTGCATTTTTAATGGCCTCTGTGGGTAGCTGCCATTTAACCGCTAATGATCATCATGGTGAAATACTGGGATTAACACCTACGCATACACACACACACACACACACACACACACACACACACACACACACACACACAACACACACACACACACACACACACACACACACACACACACACACACACACACACACACACACACACACACACACAGTCCATCAAGCCACGAGGGCCTCAGGTAGGAGGAGGAGGAGGCTGGCCTTTATCTGGGAACACAGCGGCCATATCAAAGTGAGCATCAAAGCTCCTTCATATTCATGGAATCATACACACACACACACACACACATTCATTTCAAATGCAAATCCAGGGCGAAACAAAAGACGTCTCTAATTGAGGCATTACCTCAGACGTCAGTCGCCCACCCCGGGCGTCTCGTGCCCAGTGCGGGGGGGCGATAACGTCCGCTCTGTCCACAACTCCCATTCATTCAACCCCACCAACCCGGGGGAACGTGTGTCTGCAGACGGCATGAGGAAGCCGGGGGGGGGGGGGGGCATCTCAGCCCTCCGCCCGTCCTTCAGGCTCGTGTTCCCTGCCCGGCAGAGCTTGTTCCGGCTGTCAGTGGACGGCCGAATGGCCGACCCCGACCGGGGGGGACGTGACCTCTGGCGCAGGGGAAGAGCGATGCACCACCCCAAGAGCGTGACGGAGTGCCCTGTCCTACATTCAGAACCTTTCCTGGTCTTTCCAGTACGCACAGGTGCATGACTGCCCACCGGCTCAGTCTCACCATCTTACCACCGGCTGTGGTTCCCTTTTACTCCTCGTACATAATAATAATAATACTCATAATAATACTCATCATACTAATAAGAAGGAGAAGAATAAGAAGATGATGAAGAGGAAGATGAACATGAAGAAGAACATTATGAAGAAGAAGAAGATGATGATCATGAAGAACAAGCCAGGGAAAAAGAGGAACAGGATGAAGAACAAGAAGAGGAAGAAGAGGAACAGTTATGAAGAACAAGAAGAGGAAGGAGATGAACAGGATGAAGAACAAGAAAAGGGAGGAAGAGGAACAGTTATGAAGACCAAGAAGAGAAAGAAGAGGAACAGGATGAAGAACAAGAAGAGGAAGAAGAGGAACAGTTATGAAGAACAAGAAGAGGAAGAAGAGGAACAGTTATGAAGAACAAGAAGAGGAAGAAGAGGCTTCTGTGGGGGTTATGAGGTAAACCCTCTCCAGCTCCTGTGTCTCACCCTCTTGGCCTTCTTCCTTGTTGTGTTTCTTCAGCCACTCGATGTTCTTCCTGATGGCTTCCAGGTACGTCTCGGACTTCCCGTGCTGGCCTGCAGAGGAGAGCAGCAGCATCATTAGCCGCTCCCCGTCAATACATTCTCATCCCGGCTGCATTTGGTATTCATAGAACCCACTCTCTTTCATAACAGTCCTGCTCTCCATTATGCGACTGAAAATAAAGAGTTGGCAGGATTCAGGATATAACAGAATCACAGTATGTGTTTACTGTCACATCACAGGAAACCATATTGACTTTATGTCATTAACACAACCATTAATGAAACACACTGCCAGTAGGAGCATCGTCAAGTGCTTCTACAATGTAAACAGTTTCTTTTCTTGGCCTAATAAAATTTAGGATGCCTTGACTCGGAGCAGAGCAAACACAGGTGCTCTGATGTGGCGTCGGCCTGACATTAAAGTTCTAAATTAAACTGATAAAGGCAGGACCAGATTACTTGCTTGTGTAACGTGGATATATCTTAGGGCTAATAAAGTGAGAACTTTCCACACCACATGTTGGCTTAGGGACAGATAACAGATGGCCGAGTTTATAATAACCAGCTATTTCTGCCTTCGGAGGGTTCCTTCATATCCTTCAGGACATAGACCTACTGATTATATCTCCCGCTTTGTGCTTTTGAGTCCATGGGTGTGTGTGTGTGTGTGTGTGTGTGTGTGTGTGTGCGTGCGTGCTACGTGTGTGTGCGTGCATGCGTGCGTGCTACGTGTGTGTGCGTGCGTGCGTTCGGCCTGTGTGATATTGCGTTTTGAGATTTCCTAACGATTTCTCCTGAAGAAATCAGGATTTACCCAACAAAGCGGGACATAAAAAAAAACAAATAAAGAAAAAACAATCCCAATAAATGAGTCACTCCACTAATGACGCAACATCACTGAGCTTATAAGGTTAGCGTGAAATGCATAAAGAAAAGAAAAAAATGAAATCAAACAACAACGAATGACAGGGCTGCTGTCTAACGCCGGAGCCAGCAGGGCCTTCCCTCACAATGATGTGTGATGGCAGGATAAGCAATAGCAGCAGTGGCAGCAATAGTTATATAAGTGGCAGTAGCAGCAGTAGTTATATTAGTAGCAGTAGTAGCAACAGTAGTAATAGTAAAAGTAGTAGTAGCAGTAGTACTGGTAATAGTAGTAGCAGCAGTAGTAGGAGTTATAGTCGTAGCAAGAGTAGTAGTAGTAGTAGTAGTAGTAGTGGTAGTAGTAGTAGAAGTAGTAGCAGTAGTAGCAGTAGTAGTATTAGTAGCAGCAGTAGCTGTGGTAGTAGCAGTAGTAGTATTAGTAGCAGCAATAGCTGTGCTAGTAGCAGTAGTAGTATTAGTAGCAGCAGTAGCTGTGCTAGTAGCAGTAGTAGTATTAGTAGCAGCAATAGCTGTGCTAGTAGCAGTAGTAGTATTAGTAGCAGCAGTAGCTGTGCTAGTAGCAGTAGTAGTATTAGTAGCAGCAGTAGCTGTGCTAGTAGCAGTAGTAGTATTAGTAGCAGCAATAGCTGTAGTAGTAGCAGTAGTAGTATTAGTAGCAGCAGTAGCTGTAGCAGTAGTAGTATTAGTAGCAGTAGTAGTATTAGTAGCAGCAGTAGCTGTGGTAGTAGCAGTAGCAGTATTAGTAGCAGCAGTAGCTGTGCTAGTAGCAGTAGTAGGGGACTGACTGATTTCAGTGGGTGGCTGATCCCCCTTGGTTGAGTCCTTCAGGTTCTCGTACTCCTTCTGCATCTTGGCGGCCTCCAGCTTTGTGTTGTCGTCATCGTCGGGGAGCTTTCCTGTGAGAGAGGCACAGCCGACACAGGAGGAAGTCACCCAGGGCTGCACACCTGAACACACACAGCACGCCACTACCTCCGAACGTTCGGATGGAAAGGGCCAATGTTGGACTGGTCCACCTTTTGCACACTTACTATGAAATGTTCCGTAAATGCAGATGTGCATTGTTTTTGATGCAGATGTTGATATTATTTGATAGCGTTTATTTTATTTGTTGATATTATTTTATTCATCCATCCATCCATCCAGCAGTCCATCCATCTATATATATATATTATTTTACCCATTTTCCCTATCTGTCTACCCATCTGTTACTGGACCCTGTGACGTACGGAGCCCTGTTGTTGACCACAATGGGTCACTATAATTGGCTCTGCGAATGGTGTTTACTCAGCCATGAGGCCGATCTACACACGAGACCATACAAACATAATGACAAGTCATTACTGTAATTCTACGACAAAACAATGTAAATGGTTTACTTACATATATTGTCTCGTCCCAGCTGTACTCACAAAGGCTACCTTTCTACTGAATAATTGCCCAAACTGTTACCATTGATATGAATGTCAGTCCTATTTTCTCGGTTTCTCTCGCTTTGTAAGTATTGCATCGAGCTGATTTCCGCAGCGCGGTGTTGTAGGTTTTCGATGCTGGGAATCCATTTACCAGTGAGGGCGGTGAAGTCAGGACTGCCGAGAGCCTTGCCCAGCTTGTTCTTGGTCTGCATGGCGATCATGGCATCCAGGTTCTCTAAGTGGGGGAACAACAAACAAACACAGCGGTCAGAGACGGCAGCGGCACACTGCAGTTTATTAAACAAACAGAGCCACGACAGCTGCCCGGTCCTTTTCCTACCGGCGGCTCAGAGGGTGATTACCAACATGAGAGTGAAATGTGTGTCATCTAAAATCAGGCAAATAGGGAATGTTTGTATGGCTAAATGAGCTGTGATTTTTACACTCTCTCTTTCCACTCGCTCCATTTGCTGTCACTTATGCTTCTCCCTCTCGCTGTCTCGCTCTGTCACTCTCTCGCTCTCTCTCTTTCTCGCTCAGAGTTAGCTAACCATCGTTTTTCTCTTCTCAATGACTATGGGAGCTCTTCCACTCCCTACTCTCTCTTCTCCCTCCCCCCTTTCCACCTCCCTCCCAATAGGACACACACAAAAGACCCCTCCACCCCCCCCCCCACCCCCCACCCCCACCTCCATCTCGTGGACCTTATCTCTGGAGGCAGATTATCTTTGACTGACAGCTGCTCGTGTGACATTAGCGTACTCGGATGACTCACCCCAAGAACATCCTGGTCAAAAGAGTGTGTTTGTGTGTGTGTGTGTGTGGGGGGGGGGGGGGGGGGGGGGGGGGGGGGTAGGGAAACAACATCTGGTTGCTAGGCTACAGCATGCCACTATCAACCCATCTTTGTGCAACAAACTATAGACGCCTAGAGGTCTGGTCATATAAAGAATGCAATGTATCAAATCGTTGCCAAGGAACGCTCATTCCCTACATGGGGCCGTGTTTGTTTCCGTGGGCCTTTGTCTCCGCCTGTGTCCTGTGACCACAGTGTTTCCCCACCGTAACGTTTACGTAAATCAAAGTGATCGTTAGTTAATGTGCAGTCAGCAGAGATCCCTCTGAGGCTGTGGGAGGAGCTTGGGTGTCGATCGGCGCTGGACGCAACAGGTGTCAGAGGGCTTGGTCGTCATCCCTGCTATGCTAATGCTAATGATTTTTGTTTCTTTTAAATAAGCTCATTGGGGGGGTTTTTTACAAAGACACATTATAAAACGTGCATTTGCATGTGGAGATTGTTAAATAGCAAAACGGTTTGTCTTTGTTAGCAGTGAGCATATTTTCTAGAATGCTTTAGACTAGCTTGGATTTGAGCGTGAGTTCTAATATTCTGTATTATTCTTCACTACGATCTTCCATAAGCCCACCGCCAACACCTCCACCATCACGTCAAAACTGCATAATGTGATGGACGGGAGAGAAGCTCCGGGGAAACATCCCGCTGATGACATGTGGCAGACCTTCCTGTAGCCGTCTGCAAAGCCAGTCGGCCATAACATCTTCATTATGGGAGTTCCTGACCCTAATCTGCCCTTAAAGAGGCCTTACGCACCACCGTCTGGGCCCTTGAGATCCATTATCCTGGCTGCTGGCGTACACAAAGGCCACACACACTAAGCGCAGACAAAGCAGATGCTGGGATTAATAATTAAATTAGATTTCTCCCCAATATCTCGGGGCAAACATCAATTTGCGACCCTTGCGTAATCCACTCAGGTTGAGCAGAAGATCAAGCTGAGGGCACATGGGATGAGTCACATGGCAGGAGATTGGTTCACTTTGTGAACCTGGGAGATGATGAACGTCTACAGCCGGGCGGCCCGGGCTTCTCCTCCTTACCCAGGTAGGAGACTCCTTCCTCGGGCGTGATGGTGCCGTACTTCACCATCATCTTCACAAAGTCAATGAGCGTCTTCATGATGGTGATCAGTGTGTCCCTCTCCTGGGCGTCCTGGTCTGTGGGAGCAGAATCACCACGGACACCACGGTTAGAGAAGGAGGAAATTCAGGCTGCCACTGATGATCTGCTTTCATAGTCATAGACTAATCTAACAATTTACATTTACGGCATTTTCTCACGATTGTAAGTCGCTCTGGACAAAAGCGTCTGGTAAATGCCCCCTTTAATTTTCATAACAATGTCTACCCCCTGGTTAATCAATTAATCAATTACAATTAATCAATTACACGAAATATCACAAATGAATATAGCAAATGACTTCACAGGTTACCAGAGTACACAGTGATTGCGTCATATGACAAGCATCCAAGAAAAACGAAGGTATTTCTTTTATAACGATCCATAAACCAAATCCGAACCGCAACATTGTGGCAGCAACTGTTTGTCCTTTTTTTCTTTTTTTTAGATTTGATTCATTCTCGGTCGATCGACTAATTGATTGACCGACTCCTCGTAGCTGCCCTGGTGTAAATCAATACGCACATGACAGCTCAATATGAGGGCCGGGGGGGCCCCTTCCCTCAGGGCAGGACACAAGGCTATGGCTGCAGGGATTTCCCCTCATGTTTTCTATTAGGCACGGGGGAGCATTCCAAAGACCTCATTTGCCTTCATGTGTGGAGGTGTGTGTGCTCCTGCCACACGCGTGGGTGTTTTTGTGCATGTGCGTTCATCGACGTGGATTTATCGACGTGGATCCATCAACGTGTATATGTGCATAGTTTGCAGTGTGTGTCATCGATGTGTATATGTGTAAAGCTGTGCGATTATGTGCATGCACGCATGGGTGCGTGTGTGTTCGTGCGTGCATCGATTCGTGCGTGAGGGATGTGTGTGGGCAGGGCCCAGGGGGCGTGCTTCCTGTGAGGAGTTGACGCGGGGCGGGCGACGGAAGGAGAGAGATAATGCAGCTGGAAGGGATCCTTGAATCATGCTTCACCCCCGCATCGCCATGACAACAACCTCCCCAGACGCTTTGCGGTGCCGCCCGGAACCAGGAGGTCAGGGTGGGAGGGGAGAGAGAGGGCACGCGGTCTTACGTGGTAGAGGTCTTACGTGGCAGAGGTCTTACATGGCAGAGGTCTTATGTGGCAGAGGTCTTATGTGGTAGGAGGTCTTATGTGGTAGAGGTCTTACGTGGCAGAGTCTTACGTGGCAGAGGTCTTACGTGAGGTATGCACTGAATGAACCGCTCACGTAAGTTCATGTGGAGTGTTTTATATATGTGTGCATTGACAATCGCTTCCTGCATTTGCCGCTGTGGTTCTGTGTATTGATGTGTATGTGTGTGTGTGTGTGTGTGTGTGTGTGTGTCTGTGTGTGTGTGTGTGTGTGTATGTGTATCTGGGGGAAGGTGAAATGTGACACACATGGGGATACATAAGGGTTTGTACATTTGTACAGTATGTGTTTCTATATCTATGTCTACTATGTGTACCGTGAGTCCGTGACCCTATGTTTATGATCATGTGTGTGTGTGTGTGTGTAGAAATCCTTTATGTCCTGTATGCTCTACATGTATACATCCAAGATGCTCTGCATCTATACATCCAAGAGTGTGTTTCTATGTGTGTGTGTGTGTGTGTGTGTGTGTGTGTGTGTGTGTGTGTGTGTGTGTGTGTGTGTGTGTGTGTGGAAATCCTATATGTCCTGCATGTCTGTGCACACTACATGTGCACAAACACACAAACAAACTACACGTAGTGTAATGTTATCTGTATCCAAGAGTGTGTTAGTGTGTGTGTGTGTTAGTGTGTGTGCTTTTGTTGGTGCATGCGCGTATGTGCGCTTGTGTGTGTGTGTGTGTCCATGCGCGTGTGTGCGTGCGGTTGCACACCTGAGTCGAGGCTCTTCAGCAGGCGGTAGAAGTTGGGGAAGTACTGCAGGTCCTGCAGGCCGTCCTCCGGCCTCACCTCGTTGCCCCCCTCCTCGGCCCGCTCCTCCTCCTCCTCCCCCTCCCCCCTCCTGGGGGTCCCAGCTGTCGCCCGCCGCCGCGTCTCCGCCCTCCTCGTCCTCCGGCGGCGGCCTGCTCGTCTTCGTCGCCCTTGTCGGCGGGCGCCGCGGCGTCGTACGGGCTGTAGCGGCGCCGCATCGACTCGTCCTGCAAACAGCCGCGCCCACAACAGCAGCGTCATCCCCCTCTCCTTCAATCCAGGTCTCCCAGGGTGCTCCGGTGGAACCCAGACGTGGCCAAAGGCCTCGTCTCCTCCTCACGGTAACCCTGGTTACCCCCGCCCCCCCCCCCCACCACCCATCCCTTGCACAGCAAACACACACGGCCGGCGTTCTTCACCACGCAAACGGAGGGGAGAGGCCGGCGCCGTGAATCACGGTTCCATTCACCGCCGTGACGTTTTACCATAATTACACTCATCCTCCTCATTGTCATCATCATTACCGCCGCCCTTCCCCCGCCCTCCCTGTTATCACCACCGCCTCATTACGTAAAGGTCGTACCGCGCCCGGGCTCTGGCCTTTCTGCTCGCCCCTGGTCGCGGCGTAGTCCCCTTCCAGGTCCTCGATCTCATTGTTTTTGGCGTTCTTGGTGATCAGGTCCTGCAGCGCCTCGGCCACCTGGTACTCCAGGGTCTCCGCCTGGCTGTCGGTGATCTACGCAGGGGGAGAGAGGGAGCGAGGGAGAGAGGGGGGGGGGGGG
>JAXIVH010001146.1:0-15000 GCA_036785325.1 Urophycis tenuis
GTACCACACCGGGTACCACAGTGGGTACCACACTACCGGTACCACACTACCTGGTACCACCCTACCGGTACCACACTACTGGTACCACACCGGGTACCACAGTGGTTACCACACTACCTGGTACCACACCGGGTACCATAGTGGGTACCACACTACCGGTACCCACACTACTGGGTACCACACCCGGGTACCACACTACTGGTACCACACTACCGGTACCACACTACCCGGTACCACACTACCGGTACCACACTACTGGGTACCACACCCGGTACCACACTACTGGTACCAACACTACCGGTACCACACTACCCAGGTACCACACTACTGGTACCACACTACCGGTACCACACTACCCTGGTACCACACTACCGGTACCACACTACCGGTACCACACTACCCGGTACCACACTACTGGGTACCACACCCGGTACCACACTACTGGTACCACACCTACCGGTACCACACTACCCAGTACCACACTACTGGTACCACACTACCGGTACACACTACCCAGTACCACACTACCGGTACCACACTACCGGTACAACACTACTGGGTACCACACCGGGTTTCACACTGGGTACCACACTACCCGGTTACCACCCTATCCGTGCCACACTACCGGGCCGGGGGGGATCGCTGTAGCGTGTGACCAGTGAGGTCGGTGTCGATAGACACACAGTCAGAACTGGGGGCTTGTTTTTTTCTTTCCCCCCTGATATCCACACGCCGAAAAAAGACAGCTTGCGTTCTGATTCCGACGTGGCATTTAAAATCCACCGAAACACGGAAAATAATCCCGGAACACCGAGAACGCGAAACAACTGATACATAATGCAAAAATGACACCAACAGGATGAAATCCCTGAGATGCCTCAGAACTGCCCGTGGACACGACCGCCTGCTCTCCAGAACACAGCGATCTCGCCTGGAGAAGCACGCTATGGAAACACGAGCGCCGCATGTGACATTCAGTGACATTAAACATGGGAATTCCTCTTTCCTGCACATCCACACCAAAGTCAAATTGGTACCCAGCTTCCCTATATTGACCAAGAGGAAGAGTATGTCAGGTGATCACAAGGTGTCCGGATGACTAACCTGCCAAAACAAGTGTACACCCAAAGAGGAAATCGACAAGTTCAACAAACTAGTGTGCCACAAAACGGGCTCCACCGAAATATTACAAAAAAGAAGAAGCTTGATCGATAATTGAAAAAGTACATTCACACCATTTGACACTATAAAACAAGACCGGTTCAGCCTCTGGTAGCTCCCTGCAGACTCCTGGGCTCTTCCTGCTAGCAAATGGCTTACAGCAGGCTTTCATCAACGTGTCAGAGCCTGGAAAGCGCCCGTTACGAACCAACGTTGCACGCAAGACGAGCTCTGCTAACAGGACTCAAGACTAATCTCAATTTCCTACCGTTCGCTTCACGTTTCACTTTCTTGTCCTTAAAAATAAACATTTGCGAAAGATTTGGACTTTTAAACCTGGCAATGTGTTTTTGGTTAATGGAAAAAATTTCGGGCAGAAGCCTAAACACATGTGAACGTAATGCAAACAGGCTGTCTGGGTCTCCTTGCGTCACAGTCTTTCAGATGTCATCTCTTTATCCCGTAGACTACGAGGCCGGCTGCCAGACGGCTAACAGTAGAGACGTGTGGCGTTTCCTGGCATCAGAAACTAAAACTGCACGCTGACTTCATGTTCTTCTCAGTGGCAAGGGCTTGCATTGCAACCCAATGGTGCAAAAAAAACAACAACCCTACGACATGATCCACGTTGTCACTGTCCACCCAATGGCTGCCTTTCTGTACACACACTCTTTCGGGCTAATATGCGAGAACAGCCAACATTAGCTCACGCTAATGTTGTGGCAGCAAACGCTCGGTTCCACTTTCCACTTTATAAACACCTACAGCCACCGGGGAGTCAATGTGTCTTCTATTGATTAGAATCCTGTTCCAGACCGGAAACTGATAGCGACCCAAAAAAAAAGACATGGACAAAGCGAGTCGAAAAACGGCTTCACACACAAAGCGCCATTGTTCCCTTCTGACAGACTCCTAGACGTGGCTATCATAGCTTAAATTAGTCCCCCCCTCTCCCCCCCTGGGTATTATGACAAGAAATGAAGTCATGGAGATTGGTGAATGTGATCCGATTAGCCTGCTCCCCCCCCCCTCCCCCCCACCCCCCACCACCTCCCACCCACCCCCACCCCGATGTAGCATGCAGCATTCATCATCTGAAACAAAAAAAAAGGTCGGTCTGGAGCTCTGCACTGACAGAGCCACAGCAGAACCGGGACGCAGAAGAACCAGAGCGGGCCCGGGTCCCCACGCTCAGAGCGCCGGCGCGGTGTCTCACCTCTCTGGCGCCCCTGGATGCTGCGCAGCGCCAGGATGTTCTGCTCGTCGGCCAGGAACTGCCTCATCTTGTGGAAGGGCTCCTTTCCCCCGGATGGTGAGCTTGCTCCAGGGCTTGGGGCCGCGCCAGGATCTCGCTGACCGAGCCCTGGGACAGGCCCAGCACGTAGTGGCCGAAGATCCGCTGGCCGATGTTGTGCTTGATCAGCTGCTCCTTCACCTGCCGCGCGATCTCCGCCGTGTGTCCATGTCCTCGCCCTCGGCGGCGCTGCCGCCGCCCCTCCGACTGGCTGGGGCGACGGCACCCGGCCCGCCGTTGGCGTCGGGGGCTGGCGGTGGCCGAGGACGACGACGGCGCGGCGGCTGGCGGCGGCGGCTGTGGCGCGGCGTGGGCCGGCGCCGAGGTGTGGCCGCCCCGACGGGGGCTGGTAGTGGGCCGGCGGGCGAGAATAGCAGGCCGGCGCCGGCGAGAGGACACGCCGCCGGCGTCCTGCAGCGCTTTGGAGTAGAAGGTCTGCATGAGCTGCCGGTGCAGCAGGGGAGTTCAGGGCGATCTTCCCCGACAGCGGGGAAGGCGGCGCTGCCCACCGCCGCCATGGAGGCCGGCGTGAAGAAGTCCTGGCCGCCCACGATGCCCACTGCCGGCGCCGGAGAAGTGGTGGGTGCCGTTGGTCCGCTCGGGAGGGGTTCCTCGCCGGAGGACTTTGCGGCGCTGTTGGCGCGCAGGAGCAGCTGGGAGGAGGAGGAGGAGGAGGAGGAGGAGGGAAGGGGGCGGAGGAGGAGGAGGAAGGGGAGGAGGAGGAGGGGGAGACGAGTCCTGCAGGCCGTGGCTCTGGTTGTTCATTCAGGGGGTTTGACAGGAGGTGCTGCAGTGCCTCCGTCATTCGCTGGCCGGACGCCGCTGTGTGGAGAGCAGAGGCTCGTGAGGCGAACACATAGGGAACACAGGGAACACAGGCCGCTGAGGTGAAGACCCGCGCATGCCAGGGGGGGGTAGGGGAAGGGGGGAGGGGGAGGGGGAGGGGCGGCCGGCCCAGAGAGCAGCACGGCCGCAGGTCTGCACCGTTTGATCTGGCGTTCACGTTAAGTGGGTTTGTTCTGGCTTAAAATCTGGCTGAAAACGCGACGCCTAAATACACTTCTTGTTATTTTTCTTAATCGAGCAGCGGTGAAGACAATGAACCGTTATGGTAGGACTAAAAAAAAAAACTCAGCAAATATAACTTAATAATTTAAATATAGCCTATTTTTGACGTGGTCAAGGATGTGAGAAAGGAAAGGATGACACCTTACATCTGGCCCCTGGCTCACAACCAAGTGTCCCACAGCCATGCCACTGGTTACATAAGGAGGCTAGAGGCTAAGCTACTCTCCTCAACAATCTAAAGCGTTTCTAAAAGAAGGAAAAGACGTCCTTACTTCGGGAACGGTGCAGCGAGCACGTTGGCTCTCTACAGTAGTTCTTCCTCTAATCTAAACGAGGACGTTCGCACATCTCACCAGAGACGTTCAATTCACATAATCCACAGCGCTAAACAGTTCAATAGTGCCAGGCCGTCCACGCTGGTGGAAGTGCAACCAAACAACGTGGTGCACCGCGGGCTCTCTCTCTCCTCTCTCTCTCTCTCGCTCTTCTCTCTCTCTCTCTCTCTCACTCTCTCTCTCTCTCGTTTACGTGCTACAGCGGCCCTGCCAGCTGACGCGGCGTCCCGGTCCGATCTGTCGACGGGCCGGCCACACAACACACCAGAGAACGCTTCGTTTTTTTTTTTGGGTCTCCCTCCTCTCTAGTTAGTGTTATTTTGCCTTTTTCCTCTGCTGCTCGAAGAGCTCTTCTGCTTCTGTCTGCAATTTTGCTGGCAGTCTTTCCTGTCTGCCAGCCAGACTTCCCGTCTGGAGCCCCTAGAGGCATGCTGTTCACAGATGTAGGAACTGAAGAACTCCAAACGCTCTGCGACTTCAATAACGTCTGGCGGGCGTGCCGACTGTGTGCAGAGAGATACGATCTGGGCTCTGCAGCTCCCCTGCAGCTCCCAACGTGAACTGACATTCCAATTGTCGCCGGCATCGGCGTCTTGCGGCCAAGCCGGGCCCCGTGCAGCCACAGAATGAGATGACTGCTTTTTTTTTTTTTTTTTTTTTGTGGTCTTTTTGTTGAAATTGATTTTTTCCCTGACTGTCAGTGAAAGGATGTGTGCCTGACTTTATCCTAGGGCAGAAGGTACACAGGGTGAGGGCGGGGGGGGGGGGAGACCAATATGTTCACAGTGTCTCTCTCTCTCTCTCTGTCTCTCTCTCTCTCTCTCTCTCTCTCTCTCTCTCTCTCTCTCTCTGTCTCTCTCTCTCTCTCTCTCTGTCTCTCTCTCTCTCTCTGAGCCCAAGGTGAAGAAGACCAGGGTGTGTCGGTGTCTGTCTCTGCTGACTCATCAGTGGACACGCAGACACCTCGCCGTTGGAAGTGTCTTCGTGTGTTTTCCCCTCCCCTGATCGGTATTTCGAGTGGGGCGGGTTTTCTCCGTGCTTGACTCTGGTGGTGCGCTGCAATGCTACTGCTTGCAACAGGATGCTGCTTTGCCTTTGCCCTGCTTTTCAAACCCCTGGACTATCAGGATGATCTGGTTTTAGGTATAAAAGTTATAGAGACAAATCCAAAATCCGCAATTGACTTGCAATTATGTAATTAAGGTTATGGAGGTTATCATTTAATGGGTGGAGTCGATCTGCACTCCTGGCTGCGCAGCCAAGACAGTGACCAATTACCATACACTCACATTACACCCGCGGTGCAGCTTAAGAATGAAGTCATGGCATTTTGGACTCAGACGAAGGACAAACTACATAAAACAGCTGTGTTTTATGTAGTTTTAGTTGACAGGACATTTGGTAGGTGTGTAGTGGATACAGTCCTGATATGGTATGGTTATTTAATGTGTTGAAATCCTGTTGTCCATCACTTTAAGAAGAAACGTCAAACAAAGGACTGGAGATGTAATGATCTGTTGATTCCTACCGGTTTGTGCAGTGTGTGCGGTAGTCATCTGCTTACCACTTAGATCGCTGTTGTTGTGGTTCAGAGATGACTTCTCGAGCTTTATGCGTTGGCTCCTCTCCTGCAATAACATGTCCACGGGCTTCAAGTCCTGGGGAGGAAGAGCAACACACGTGTCAGAACTACAAATGGCGGGGAACACACTGATACAAACATGTCGCAGAGTTAATAAAGCGTGGGCCTGTCCATACCTGGGCTGACGAACAGTTTGACGTTCCAGACTCTGTTGACTTGCGAGAACTGCAAGAAACAGACCAAACAATGTCACTTAACGGCTTCAGTCTCGCTCTGTTATCGTCTCAGCCATTGTGACTCCTTGTCTCAATTATGAAGCACTCATCAGACCGTCAGCGTGGGACGAGTCTATCCAGTCATCTCTTTGATGCTAATTCAACTCCCTGTGATTTCAGATTTAAATAGTCATCAAATGATGTGAAGCCGAAGACTGGAGAAGAATACAAGAAAGCAACATGCTAGCTTCACACATTTCCCAGTTAAAAAAAACAAAAACCCCAAAACATTTTCGGGCCCATCAGCAGAATTGAAAGGATGTCATGATGTCAGCATTCAATAACCGTGGGGAAATATTACACTGAAATAGAGACGACACTGGCGCTTTCCTTTGTGAAGCCTATTATATATCTGGCACAAATAATACAAGTGTGGTCCCAAAACATTAGCAGTTCAACAAAGCAGCAGCAACTCATCAGCCAACCTTTATTAAGACAGCGCTTTGATACCGTCTGGAACAGTGAGACACGCAACCCGACACGCCACAGCAGACAAAGGAGGCCAGTGTTGGCTGTCATTTTAGGAATATAAATCAAAATTCCTCAAAATGTCCCTGAGGTTTATTGAGTGTCGCTTTACAAAAACACCATCGTCATGAGAATACCCATTTATCAAAGAGAACATTTCAATATTAAATGTATGATTAACAGGCATACACACACACACACAGCCACACGCACATACACACACAGGCTTGCACACTCACACACACACACACACACTCACACAGACACACAGTATGCCTAAATGTTATATATCTAGAGCAAAAGAAAAAAAGAAGAAGAAACATTTTATGTTCAACAGCAGAAATATTTTACATTGCATATTTCGCCAAATATTTTCACCTACTCCGAAACTTTAAAATAATTCCCAAGAAATGAACTCCAAAATATCTCGGTGTACAACAGTGAAACAAAAACTCTATCTGTGTCAATATCCCGCATACAGATTGCAGTTACTTTAAAGGCAGGCAACAGAAGACCTAGGTCGACCTCAGCAGCCCCTGTCAACAACAACTTGTCCAATTAAAGCTTCAAATAAGCAGAGAAATGGTTAGCCAATCAGCCATGACCTCATTTTGCTCCAACTGATGGATTACGTCTAAAGGTCAACGGTCGCCCCAAGGGGATCCTGGCATGGCATGGACCGACACAAGGACCCTCTACAGAGTAGACTTCCAACCGACCAAGCTGAAGGGAAACCCAAACACCCTGTAAGAGCTGCTGCCCAACCGCTATCCACATTTAAAAACGCCTTCTCGTCGACATCTGGTAGACCCTGTTTATTGCTGTAAAGGAATCTCCACTCGCTCACCTATCTGATTTAGGTGGGAGGGGCAGCCAGACTGTTTGATTGACGTTACCTGGTAACCAAAAACACCATGTAACGGGTGAGTCATGCAATAGCATGCATTTCACCCACTGAGGGGGAATTTGAGTCCATAGATTTTGAGCAGGATCAATCCTCTACGATGCAACCCATCACATCATTTTTCATCCGAAACAAGTTGTTTAAAGGTTTGGTTTTTCTTGAAAGGCACAGGAAACTCAAGATCCAAGGCATGGAGGAAAGGCAAAGGTATCTACCTGAGCTCTTTCTTGATGTCCTCATAGTCCGCTTGTTCTCGGAGCTTCTCCTCCAGTTGCTGTGTTGAGAGATAAAGATTCAATCCAATCAGTAAATGTACACACAAAGGGTAGACAAAATAACCGGCAAGGACACTATATAGGACAGCTCCCTCTGCTTGATTAATGACCCAGATCAGGAAATACTCAACGCAACATCAAACACTTGACAGGGATCAAGAAATCTTGTTTAAAAAAAAGAAGAAAAAAAAAAGAGGAAGAAGAGAGTGCAACTCTTTGACACACATTCAAAATACACCTCGAGTGACTTTCACTAACGCATCTCTCATCAATCAGGTTGGGCAGAAATGATTTGGTCGTAAGCCAGTCAGATGCAGCGGTCTCAATTTTCCATGACAGCTTTCCTCCGGGATCCGTTTTGTCACATCCCAGTTGTTTTCCGTGAGCTAAAATGACATTATTAATTGACCCGGGGTTTTCCACGGGCGTACCCGGTCAGGAAGCTGATTGAAAATATAAAAACCAGCCCCGTAAAAAAAACAACAAAAAAAACCCCACCACACACTCACCACACACACACACACACACACACACACACACACACACACACACACACACACACACACACACACACGTACACACACACACACACACTCACACCACACACACACACACACACACACACACACACACACACACACACAAACACACACTCACACCACACACACACACACACACAGCAGCAGCAGCGGCGGCGGCGGCAGCGCGCGGGGCCCCGGCCCACCTTCAGCGAGGTCTCGCGGGCTTCCAGCTCCCGCCTCAGCTGGCTGATCTGCTCCGCCGAGGTCTCCCTGACGCGGCCCAGGCTGGCGTGCAGCGTCTGCACGTCCTCCGTCAGCTGCAGCACCTGCCGCTGCTTGGCGCTCAGCTCCACCTCCAGGTTGGAGCGGGACAGCGCCTCCAGGGCCTGCTCCTGGGGGAGGGACACGGGGGTGGGGGGGGAAGAGGGGGGTGAGAGGGGGAGACGAGCCGCTCTGGCACAGATTCAGAGCACGAGCGTCTCTCGGATCCGTGTCCTCACACACACCGGGATTTGACAGCGGGCGGCGAGATGGCGAAGCGATCGCAGAGTACAAAAAAAACACGCGGGGAGCTGTTGTACGAGAGATGCTCTGGGCACCCCGCCCCACCCCCCCTCAAAAAGACCAAACCCCTCTGGAAGGGGATGCACGCCACATTCAATCTTGCAGATTGATGGTAGAGAGGTTCATGTCTAGACAGAATCTCTTGTGGAAGCCGTGTCACCTGCTCGGCTCGCGTGTTCGCTTGCTGTCAACAAGCATAAAGCGAGGAGGGGTTGTCGCACACGGGGGGGGGGGGGGGGGGGGGCAGTGTGTCAGAAACATCGCCGCGCTGCGCCTACTTATTTCTGCAATCCCCGGCCGTTGTGTTTCCATTATCAAAATCCAATTTGTGACATTGTCCAAAGCAATGTGTATACCGGGACGCCGCGCGTTTTCTCGGAAATTGCGCCCACAAAAACCTGCAGCCTGTGTGTGTGTGTGTGGGACACACCATTTCACAGACATTTCAGACTCAAATACAATGGGGGTTTCACTCTTCGTGTGGGTGCGCATTCTTTAATACATCCATGTATTAGAGACGCTGTGTTTTTCAGGTCGTTTCCCTGTTTGATAACGATAACTCAAAGCTGTGGGACCTTCTGAGGGAGTTAGCATCCAAAAGAAAGAAAAAAAAAACGCTGTTGTGCTATCGAAAGCAACTTCTGTTCACGTCCCAACAAACACTGCCGACTGCCATCGGAACGAATGATCGATGCACAGAACAGACAGCGGTGATGACAGGTCTGTGACCACTGGAGATGCTAACACAGGACTGTGTTTAGAAACCTAAATAGGCTGTCACATCCTCCTCCCGGCATGTCCTACCACAGACCGTGGACATGATGACTGTGACTAAGATCACGCTTGGTGCAACTGATTGACTCGCAAGCAAGGACCGTAAAATCTAAAAAAAATAAAAAAACATCGACCTTGGAGCGATTAAAATAGACCCAAAATGGAAGTGGCGTGGTGTGTGCACATCCCCATTCAGCTCCAGGAGTCCTAATGACTTCATTGACGTGGGAAAAGAAAAAAACACACACACACTACTGTGTTGCATGCAAAAGGACCGTTGGACTGTAACGGCCCTGAATAACGCGGTCGGCGCTGCTCACTTCCCCTTACAGCCACTTTCAGTCTCTTTCAAAATAAAACGCGCGGAGGCCTCCTTCCATCAGACAGGAAGCCGTGCGGGGTTCTGGGGAACAAATGAGTCCGACATCCTGGGCTGGGGGGAGGGGGGGGGAGGTTGGGGCTTTAGGGGTTGTCTCGCGTCTACGCACCATATCCGGAGCCTTCTGGACCTGTGTGGCCAGCTGCAGGGACTCGCTGGCAGACGTCAGCTGGCCCCGCAGCGCCTCGGCCTCCCGCTCTGCAGCGTCTGCTCTCTGTAAGGCAGGGGGGAGGAACGTCAGGGGGGAGGAACGTCAGGAAGGGGGGAGGAACGTGAGGGGGGAGGAACGTCAGGGGGGAGGAACGTCAGGGAGGGGGGAGGAACGTCAGGGAGGGGGGAGGAACGTGAGGGGGGAGGAACGTCAGGGAGGGGGGGGAACGTGAGGGGGGAGGAACGTCAGGGGGGAGGAACGTCAGGGGGGAGGAACGTCAGGGAGGGGGGAGGAACGTCAGGTAGGGGGGAGGAACGTCAGGGAGGGGGGAGGAACGTCAGGGGGGAGGAACGCCAGGGAGGGGGGAGGAACGTCAGGGGGGAGGAACACCAGGGAGGGGGGAGGAACGTCAGGGAGGGGGGAGGAACGTCAGGGGGGAGGAACGTCAGGGAGGGGGGAGGAACGGCGGCCGGAAGAAAAAAAAACGTGAATGGAACAGCAGGATTTGGTTCTTGTTTGGTTTTTTGGGGGCAAAACTGTTCATTGATTTGACCCGAGCCTGCATAGAAACCAACTTGCATTACACAGCAGTGTATTGTAATATCTGCCATGCACATCATCACAGCACAGGTAGAACCCCAAAGGACACTGTCGTGTTGAGGTACACGCAAAATTACGATCTTTCATTTTGTTGAGCTTCTGATATTGTATTTTCTTGTCTGCCGCCGCAGTAATAACATGATGTTAACAGGATGTTTGTTGTGGACACTTTTTGTAACGGTCGTTAAATGCATGACGCTTAAATGATACACCATCCATAGTGTGCAGCAAAGTCTTGATCAAATGATCAAGGCGTTAATAAAAGCAACTTTTAGAAATCGGATCTCTGCGCGATTATGACAATGTGACGTGTGGCATGATAACAGATGTTCCTGAAGGTCAGGAATAATAAAGTTAACAATGTAATCTACCACGATGATGATGTTAATGAAATGTAAACTATTTTGCATAATTCATGAAGCGAGCCGTCTCTCTCTCTCTCTAGTGTCGGCGAAGGAGCGACAGATTTCTAATATACTCTTCAGTCTAACAACATCCTCCTGTCGGCTTCCTCCAGAGATTTTTGTGTGTGTGTGTGTGTGTCTTGCATCAGAAAGACACTTGAAAGAGGGAAAGTGTCCCATATTGCACCGCATATATTTACATACGCACGTGTACTACAGCCCCAACCCCACACAAGAGGGCTCACTGCAGGAGTGCTGCAGACAGCCACGGGGCTTAACGTACACATGTAACACGCCATATTTAATCATGACATTTTAACGCTGTATAAAATACACACATTTAGACGGGGGGCGGCAGGCGGCGGGCGCGGGCACACGGTGACAGCCATTCGGTCTGTGGTGTGTGCAAGTTTGTGAATTTATGTTTTTTTTTGCAGGTTATTTTTGACAAGCGAAATTTCAACTCGAGACGTTGTTGCATCAAACGGCGCTTGTGTGGCTCGGGGTGGAACTCCACCCCCCCCCCCCCCCCCCACCCCCCCCCGGGACCGGGACACATTACACGGTGACGAGGGTGTCGTGTGCGTCGAAAAGGTTTGGGGGAAAAACGATACGGCTACGAGAGACGCTTTTGTTGTCACCGTCAGTTTAGGTCGGAGCTACAGTAGGCGAGTACAGTGCTCTCGTTAAGGCGGGTGGGAGCAGGAACAAAGGCCCGATTCACCAGAACATCACACACACGACCGTAAACACGACCGCTATTTTTAACTGCGGGAGTTTAAGTCAGGGAAGGTTTAAGTCTAGACAGAGAATGAGGTCAGAGTGAGACTGCTCTCAGTATGTTTTGACGCCTATTTTCTGCTCGCTACAAAAAAAAAAAAAAAAAAAAAACGGGTATGGAATATTTGTCTATTTTTTTTTCTGAGCCAGCTCAAATTCAATTGTCTGCCACTTTAAGGGAACGTTAGCGAGTTGGAACTTGAAATGCAAGACAGGGGCGGCGATGACACGCCAGGAGGAGGATCCCCATGTGTTTTCCATTCAACATTAAAGGGTCTCCCACTACACACCGCTGCCATAATCAGGCCATTCCTGCTCGTTAGCCGGGCCGAGGGCTGTGATGATATCAAAGACCCCCCACCCCCCGCCCCCTGCCATACTAATATTGTCCCCTGGGCGTGGGGGGGGGGGGTGACTGGTACTTGCAAACAAACACAGCCAAGAGCCATGGTTACAGGACGAGGCATTTTAGATCCTTTCTGGGAGGGGGGCGGGGGGTCCTGTAAAGTTTGGGCTGGAGGGCTTACAGCTAGGGTGGATAGAGAAATGAATTTTCTCTGCACCACCCCCCCCTCCCACACACTACACCCAAACCCCTAATGATGACCACCATATGTCTGTGATTTTTCATGTTTTTTTTCCCCTCCACTACATTCATTATCAGCAGAGCCTGGTAAGCGTGCACTCCAGGGTTATAAATTATGGGCAGAAATGCCCCATCATTTCAAACGCATATAATGACGTTCTAAAATACAAAATGAATAATATCCTGTAACAGTCAAATGCTCTACTGAAGAACTTTTTTTGAGGAATAACGTTTTGAAATCAAAATGTTACCTTTAATGACATTAAAAATTCAAGTTATTTAGAGGCTACATTGAAAGTTTTGCCCTGGTACTAAACATCTTTAAACATGCACGAAAAAAAAAATCAAGGGAGCAAACTGCGCCCCCTGATATCTATCATCCAGCGTGTGGTTTGGAGTGTCTCACCTGATTGGCTTCCTCCAGCTCTGACATCACCACCTTCATGTGGTCTGCCCTGGGGAGGGAGAGAGAGCACATCATTGCAGTCGTTCCGTGAATTTTCAACATCAGAAAAATGAATAAAAAAAACGTGTTTAGTGGCATGCAAATGAGTGTGTTGCACTGTGTTGCAAGTCTCTAAGAAAAATTAGGATGCACAAATTGCAAATGTTATTTATGTGTGCCTCTAATTGTCTTACATAAATAACTGAATTATGTAACTATTTTACTTTCATCCATTAACTGAAGTGAGATGATGCTCAATCATATTTTAACAACTGTGTGTGTGTGTGTGTGTGTGTGTTTGTCCGGATACTTATTCAAACATCAAAATACATGTAATAAGGATGGGCGTGGATTGTGTGCATTTTGTGTCTATTTTGCTTATGCTTTTATTGTCATCCGATAGACATGCAAAGCAGTCCAATGCAGAAGACCACACACACACACACACACACACACGCACACACACAAAGAGTTAACGCCTGAACACATAGTTCTTCATAACACACAGTGTAATATAAATCCCCACCACACAGGATGGCCTGTCTGTATATTTCATCCATTGGTGTGACACAACTGAGACACAACGGAGCCTGCAGCTATTGTTTTGGCCAAGTGGGAATCCTTTTCAGCCTATTCCGTGCATCCCTGTGTTTCCCCGTGTGACACACGGTGCCCTCCCATCGGACAGACACTGACCCCAGTACCAAAAAAAGCAGCATTACGCTCAACACCCCATTGACGTGAAGCGGCGAGTAGATGGCGGTTGCATTAGCGCTGAGCCTTTTTGCCCGGGCTAATGCACATCATAGTTTGATGGGTCAGTCAAGGTACCGGGATGTGGAATATTATTAAATACCTTTGGATTTACGGGATTATGGGGAATTAGCAAGTAAGGAAATATGCCCCCCCCCCCCCCCCTCCCCCAAGCCCAACCCCATGAGAGTGGGATCAGAGACAGATTGAGAGGGAGGGTTGAGGGGCATCAGGCAGTCATCAGCCAGCCAAAACATATTCAAAAAAAGTAGACCGGGCCGCTTAGGATAAATTCCCACTGTGTATTCACCCATTCCCTCGCATTACGTGTCCTGCTGTGGTATTGGTAAGGCATTACTGAGGTTGCTACGGCAGCGAATTAATAAAGAATTTTCAATGATAATAATTCCTTGCATTTATGTAGACACCCAAAGCGCTTTACATACCGAGTGTGAGTGTGTGTGTGTGTGTGTGTGTGTGTTTTTGTGTTTGAGTGTGTGTGTGTGTGTGTGTGTGTGTGTGTGTGTGTGAGTGTGTGTGTGTGTGTGTGTGTACTGTATGAGTGTGTGTGTGTGTATGTGTGTGTGTGTGTGTGTGTGTGTGTGTGTGTGTGTGTGTGTGTTTGTGTGTGGGGGGGGTATCATAACTCATCCACCTCCAGCACCCACAAAGCACCTTTAGATGTATTCTATCCAGTGAATTAAGGCACGTTGGCATTTGAAGTAGGTTCACGCAACAGCGTTGTCACCTATAAGGACTTTTCCAACAGTCCGGAGAGAATGGAAACCCTTGCTTGGGCAGTCGACTGTGGTCACAGTCGGGTGGTCTATCACACCGGCGTTTAAAAAAAAAAAAAAAAAATTCTGGGGTCCCCACTTTTTAAAAATACCAAACCATGGGCGACCCAACGCACAACAGTCACCGTGAGACGAGGATAATTGCACATCCTGATCGTCACCACTGCCATTTCTCCGTGACGTTGTCATTAGTGCATTACGTGCCCACTGAACTGGTTCGGCAGGGAACTGCAGAGAGACGCTCCCTTGCTAACTTCATGTCGTGCACCTTCAAACCGTGACTGTTAAACCTGGCGGTGCTGCAGGAGCACAAAGCAAACGAGCCGAAGTCGGCGTCCCGGCTGGCGACGCGGGAGTGACAAATGAATCACAGGTGGGCGGCATTTTACTTTCTTCTTCATGCGAACAACATCAAATAAACACGGTGAAGACGGCGAGGAGGCCCCGGCTTCAAGAAGTGTCTGGGCTTCAGCGGAGCTCAGCTCAGCCCAGCCCCACGCTGGCCCCACCTGACTCCCCCCCTCCGCGGGGCCTCTGTTCCCCCCCACCCCCCCCCCCTGCGTGCCGGCTCCGCGACTCCTACACAGCCTGTCTCGTCTTCTGTGTGTTATCTAGCGTGAGCCTCCCGCAACTCAGCGTTTAGACGAGCGCTCTGATAACGGTCTCTGAAATCTCGGCGAACGGGGCGTTTGACTTTCTTTCGGCTCATATTTTATGCAACCGACCGCGTCGCCGGCGGGGGGTGGGTGGGTGGGGGGGGCTGTATGCGTGTAATTGGCTAACAGAGAACAGAAAGTCGACCAGCAGTGGTAAATTAAACCCGTTTCCCGTAGCCGGTGGGGGGGAGGACACGCATTTTCTTAAAACGTTTTCTGAAGACGTTC
>JAXIVH010001146.1:20000-27500 GCA_036785325.1 Urophycis tenuis
GAGAAGAGTAGCGCGCTCACAAACCAGTTGGCAGAGACCGGCAAAAAGGAGGATTTGACTCTTTGTTTTTTCTGCGTGACATTATTATTCTGGTATAACAGTGACAGAAAAGCATGCGCTACTACACTTTAATATTATAGGAGACACACTTGCACCACCACTGGCACATTAAAACCTTCCCATATCATTTATTATATATTTAAAAAAGGCTCAACACAATCCAGGAGCCAAGAATGGCTCCAAATGCATGATTGGTCACATGATGATGGCTAGCCAACCACAATATGAGCGCATCAGGGCATATTACTGGCTGACAGCCTCCTCTTAATGCAGCTTGTTCCGCCTGGACATATAATCAATGTGTACGAGTCCCCCGGGAGCCGTTCCCTACCCCTTAACTGTAAAATCGAACCACAAACGTTTATGTACACAAGGAATCAATAGGCCTTCTCTTGGCAGGGCAGAGGGAGAGAGAGAGAGAGAGAGAGAGAGAGATAGAGAGAGAGAGAGAGAGAGAGAGAGAGAGAGAGCACGAGAGACGGAGAGAGAGCGAGAGAGAGAGAGCACGAGAGCGAGAAGGAGGGAGAGAGAGGGGGAGAGAGCGAGATTGATAAGCAGAAAGACATGAGGCAAGCAAGAAAGAAAGGGGTTATGGAGGCTAAGCCAGTGAAATGGGGAGGAATAGAAGAAGGAGGAGAGACAGAAGGAGAGAGAGAGAGCATCCAGAGAAGTGCAGTGAGTTAATCAAATATCAATGGCTAAATTAAATATTGCCGGTGCTAAGCAGAGTTAGCTCATGGTCTGAAGGGGATTCCACACTTTCAGGAATGGCAAACAGAAGAAAAAAAAGAGTGGATGAAATAACTCACAATTCCAATTCCAAGTTTGTTGTGTGTGTGTGTGTGTGTATGTAAGGTGTATGTGTTTGTGCGCACGCATCTATGTGTATGTGTAATGTGTGCGTACCTTAGCTGTGGGCTGTGCGCGGGTGTTTGTATATATACTGTGAAGTGTGTGGATGTGTATTTAGAACGTGTGTATGTGTGTGTACGTGTATATAAATCTGTGCACCATAGCAGTGGCGTGTGCGTGCGCGCGTGTGTGTGTGTGTTTATATCTAATGCTGTGCACCGTAGCTGTGGAGTGTGTTTGTGTGTGTATGAATATACACTATATATAGCCTATGTGTGCGTGTGTGTGTATATATCTAACGCTGTGTACCGTAGCTGTGGAGCTGGGCCCGGTCCTGCTCGTACCCTTCCAGGGCCTGCCGGAGCCTCTGGTTCTCCGTCTCCACCTCCTGCATCCTCTGGGCTGTGAGCTGCAGCTGCTGGGATGCCTCCAGCACCGGCATGGGGTCTGCCCACACACACAGACACACACACACACACACACACACACACACAGGACCGTCACCGCTGTGTGTGTGTATCGGTGGATCCCGTTGAATGCTGTGAGTGTTGGAGAACCAGACCAACTATGTGATTTGTCCGCCCAAATAAGGGTTTTGGATCCGCCCGTCCTTTAGAATCGCCATAGAGGCACCAACGCCATCGCCCGAAACTTAAGTAAAATGCCAACTGCCTGATTTACATGGGGATATTTAAAATGATTACTTACCTGTAAAAGAACACACACATAAAAATTAAGATTTTTGACAAGGAATTAAGAAAATGACAAAAATCTCTAGCATGGCATGTCTTAAAATGTGACGCTCTACGTCTTGTTACCAACGTGAGATGTACATTATTATTTGTTTAAATATACAACAGTAACTTAACATTTAATTTCTTCATTTTGATATTTAATAATAATAATAATAACAATAATCGCTTTCTTCAGTCGTAGTAGGAGGAATTTGGACCTTATCTGACTTTTATCTCATCTCAGAAATACGTATGTAATCTGCTCAAATCCAATAATCACACGCCACTTTGACTTGAAACTGGACAATGACACACACACACACACACACATACAGACACAAACACAGGCGCATATACACAAAACATACACACACACAAATTTCTTTAAAGAAGCAGGAAGTTGCAAATATTGATATGAAAGCTATTGACAAAAATACCCACACAAATAAATCTGTAAATCTACATTATTGTCAAAACCATTTTACGGAGCCAAAATATGAAAATTCAATAGAACTAATACTGTTTATTTTATTTTTTTACATTACATTACAATATTTGTGTAGCGATATGTATTATCATCTATTATAATTTCATTTTGGTCATGGCATTTCAAATATGTAAATGACCGGGGTCAATAGACCACCAAAGAGTGATGTCAATTCTGACCACATAAGAGATAGTGGCTGCATCGCCTTGTCGAGGTAATGGGAAAATCCATAGGGGCAAAAAATAATTGCCTAAAAGTCTTCTAAATGCCAACACTGTCTAATTTGCTTAAAATATTCAGTTAGAGTATGGATTTTTCTATTCATTACCGAAGCATGGAACAGTTTTGAAACTGCAATCTAAAAGTTGCAGGGCACTTCTGCCCCCCAAAAATGTCAAAATGATGTTGACAAACCATTAATCTGGGATCCAGCAGAGCTACTTTGTTATAGCAGAACTTCTGGCGCGAGAAGGCACACAGCCTGAAACAGGGCCGGAAACACACAACTCAAAAGGGTGGAGCTAACCCTTGGTTTCCTGTTTTGTTACGGAGATCTTCTGCCGAAGAGAAATTCATTTGCTCAAGTTGATGAAGCTCTCAGTAAGGGATTTCAATAAGTGTGTTTGTACAGTCAGTGTTGATTTAAAACCTTTACAAACACTTTTTATGGGTCTCCAAACAGGATGTTTTAACTGGTCTTTCCAGCCGGGCAAAGTTGATTCGTTTTGGTTTGCTGTCGGCCAATTGGATTCCAGATCCATGCATCCGGCAACATGATTGGTCAAAACAATTCCAAAGCCAGAAGTGAAACGTCCTGTGCACCCAGACGTATCTAAAATCCCACAGCAGAATAGCTAATCTAAAGTCTGATGTGTGAAACTAACAAACCATTCCATGATTTCACCCATTGTCTCATTTCGCCGCTTAACGCAAACATGTAACATACATGTGGAGAAAAAACATGATAAAACCCAACAAACAGACAAACATCTCCCTCTCCCGAGACAATGACTGGGTGGCCGTCTGAAGGAGCACGTTCTGCCCGGATGGTTCACACTTGCTCGGCGGTGCGTGTTATGCTCCACTTTAACGCCGGCTTCTCGCGGCGGCATCCTCGCCGTCTGAGGCGTGTGAGTTTGTCCTCGCTGCTGTCCTCCTCATCAGTAGGCAAAGTCAGGACTAATTGCAGCCCTGCTAATTACTGTATGCCCCAATTCCAGTTGCATGCCGTATGCTGTACGCTTGCCTTTAATGAGACAGCTGGCATTATTACGCAATTACATCATTCTATTGAAACTCTTTGCCCGCAAAGACACGATGGGTATGGAGGGAGACGAGAGAGGGAGAAAGAGAAAGCCAGATGAATGACAATGGAAGTGGCAATCCTGCTCGTCGTAAATTACACACTCCATTCATGGAGACACACACTATGTACAAAACCCTGGCCGAAACATACAATCAAAAAACACACCGTGGCACCAGCTTGTAAGCAGCACTTTGCGTTGAAAGCCTACAGCAGCCATCTTTGTCATGTTTTATCCAAACATTAATGGTATCCACGAAGTATGCTATTTTTTTTTGGTTCCCGGAAAAAAAAAAAAGAAGTAAAATTAGCCCAAGATTCGCTGTAGGGCTGTGAGTCCCAACTTTACATATTCCTATATTCATATTAATATATTTTAATGACTCAAAGCTCCTCCGCATGGCAGTGAGTGAAATCAGTGACCTATGATCAGAGATGGCACAGTGCGCATACTTAATGAGCAGGGGCGCCTGCGAGCCCCCCAGGAGGAGCAGGAGGAAGTCGTTAGGAAAGGGATGTCTATATTGCTCTGTTTGCTCACACACCACGGTCGTCCCATTGTGTGTACATGGCTCCGGCTGGCGGGATGGTGGCCCCCAAAGGACAATTTAAGAGTCGGGCTCGCCGTGGCTCGTGGCTGCTTACATTCAGCCAGGATCGAGGGATTGATCCAAATACTCATTATTTAATAGGGATGAAGAGAGGGTGGGGGGGGGGGGGCGACACACGCACGCGCATCGCTAGTCTTTGTTTCGTCAGCTCGACACAGAAAGCGCCTTGTGTGTCGCCCCACAGAGGGCGCTAAAGCGGTCTCGCCTTTAGTTCGGACACGTTCACTTCAGAAACCAAGACGTGGCGTGTGGGACCCCAACTTACACGTTACCCAACACGTACCACCGCGGGTTAAGATAACAACACCGTACGGCAGTAAATCTACGGAATTGCAAGACAACGCCGATCAACGCCAGCGGCCGCCGTGGGCCAATGTAGTACATTGGCACCAGAACGCCGTGGTCTCATCGTAGGGTGGGGTCCCCGCCCCCCCCCCCCCTGTGTACGGTGCGTGACACGCCTGCTCCCACCGCGGTCTGGTAACCAACCGCTGCAGTGTGTGGACACCCCCAGCAGAGCTGCTGGTTATCATATCAAACCCTGCCGCTACGCCGGGAACGCAGAGCGCCACGGGCTTCCCTTTGTGATAGGCTGTCTGAAAGAGACGCTGATGCTTTTACCACTTGTTCAAAGGAGCGCTTTTTTACAAATCACCTATTTTTAGGGTGCAGTTCAGCATCAACATCTCTCCTGAGTACAAACACCGCATACAAAAAAATACATACAATAATATAGTAATAATAAGAAGGAAATAAACAAACAATTTATTCATTAATAATAATACTTATTTTATGTATTAATGAACTATTTCCGAAATATTATATTTCATCATTTCATCATTCTTTCCAACATATTAACTGTCACAATGAACACTTTGCCGGTTTGCGATTCCCACCAATAGTTACGTTCAGGCTGCCAAAAAACCCACGCATTCACAGTCACACAGACTCTGAAAAACACACACACACACACACACACACACACACACACACACAGAAACACACTACTCTTACCTGGAGCATCAATTAGTTTCTTGTAGACGTGTAGAAAGGCAGCTTCTGACTCCTTGCTCCTCTTGATTGACGGCGTCGATCTAACACACCAGGCAGAGCACAACAGCATCAGGTAGACGCACTCAACACAAGGGACTTGTTTTCACAGCGTGCCACTTTGGCATTGTCCTACTTACCTCAGTCCATCTAACCAGCGTAACTACTCACAAAGTAGGAAAACACATCTAAAATAACACACGTTAAGGGAACCTTTTGGTGATGGGGGGGGGGGGGGTACTCTGCAACAACCCTTTTATGCTTCAATGAGATACCACAACACGTGGGTACACAGAGACGCCCGCAGTATGCCCGTGTGGACGCCTCCCTCAACCGCCACGAAAGCACGGGGAAAATTGACCTGAAAACAGGGTTTTAATGAGGTCTCGCAGAGCACCTTTACCGACTGCAAACCTCCCATTGTGATCGGAATAGTTGATTACTATGTGATCTCACCCACGCCACTGTAACCTTTGGATGCACAGTTGTGGCTTATCTACGACACCAGATGAATTCCTGCCATGTGTGGAGGGAGGCAGCCGGCCAGTCGGTCAGCTCGCTGGCCAGCCAGACAGATAGCCAGCCAGCCAGCCAGCCAGACAGCCAGCCAGCCAGACAGCCAGCCAGACAGCCAGCCAGCCAGCAAGCCAGCCAGCTAGACAGCCAGCAAGCTCTGGCACAGCGTTTGATGTGGAGGGCGGCCGGTGCCAGCTAACTGGGTCATCACCGCTGACTACAGGAGGCGAGAGGGAGGGGGTGCGGAGGGGAGGAGGGGGGGGGGGGGGGGGGGGGGGGGAGATGAGGAGAAGGGAGGGAGGGAGGGAGGGAGGCCTGGGAGACTGTGAGGAGGAGGAGGAGGAGGGGACAAAGGAGCAGCCAGAAGTGTGCAGAGTTATTGAGCCTCAGCAAAACACTGTAAGCCGACAACAAACACAACTTCTTGCATTTTTTTTCCCCTCTCCCCCCCCCCCCCCCGCCCCCCGCCTTCCCTTTCTCTGGCGGTGGGGGTGCACGGCCCAGCAGAATCTGCAGCGCTCGGCGGCCAAAGAGCCCTGTCTGCTTACACGCACATCAGCGGCCCCGAATGAATGCAGCGATAGTCCTGCACGGGCTCAGGAGGGGAGGAAGTGACACGATCCAACGCCGGCAGCAGGCCACGCTTGTTCATTAATCCGGTGAATTGTCGCTTCACAGGGGCCAAACGTTTCACACGATACGCACGCAACACGTAGCTTCAAATAACACGCCATGATGTCGTATATCATTTCGTATCGTGCGCTCCGGGCCGTATATACGTATTCTGAGCGACGGCGAGGGGCGACAACTTTCAAAAAGTCTGCCAGCCTACTTCCCGAGCGTGAGAGAGCGGTGCTGTTCCTGCTCAAACGCAAACACAAATAAACCAGGAGCGGAGTGGACCTGGACCCCACACACAACACAGGGACTACAAGGCCTCCTCCGGGCCCTTCCCTCTCCTCAGATTGTGTTGAAGTTGGTGTGATTTATACATGCAGACAGGCCTATTTGCCGCAGCGAGAAGCCCGTGCAGCGTCAGCCACTGTGCGGCTCCAGCTGGGGAGAGGAAGACATTAAACATTTTCAGATGGGCTTTAGTGGAGAAAACATCTGGAGCCAGCTAAGCTTGGCCAAATCCACCAGCCCTTCCCCTTCCCCTCTATGTCTCTCACAAGCTCTTTTTGACTCTTTTGTCATTCACTTCTTTTTTTTACATACACAAACACACAAACACACACACACAGACACCCACACACACACACACACACACACAATGTGCATACATGCACACAGCTGTTCAAATGCATAGCTTGCCAATGTATGATGCAGTAGCGAGCAAGTTATAGAGCAAGGGAGGGAAAGAGAGAGAGAGAGAGAGAGAGAGAAAGAGAGAGAGAGAGAGAGAGAGAGAAAGAGAGAGAGAGAGAGAGAGAGAGAGACGAGGCTAGACATAGGGTAAACAGTGGTTCTTCTTTGGTTCTGCCAAGTAATCATAACCACCATGGGTAAAGCTTGCAGGAAAGACATGTTCCAGTGTTGACTGCACTGGTCGAAATCTACCGCTATTCATAGCTTGACCTTCAATTTGCTATTTTACATTAACCTATAATTCATAAAATAGTAGCGTGCGTCCTGCTAATTTTTACTTTGAGTTAAAACAACATTCTTGCTCACCTACATGATATAGCTCCACATTATGGCTAATGACATTAGTTTGGCCTTGTATAAGACACACACACACACACACACACACACACATATATATTATAATATAATAATAATATAATTATTGGGACCTTGTGGTCTTATTTGTCATTCCCATGTGACATGGGAACGAAATTCGTTCTCTGCATTTGACCCATCCTATTGTACATATTGTACATAGGA
>JAXIVH010001147.1:0-2500 GCA_036785325.1 Urophycis tenuis
TGTGACAGAGCAGTGACAGAGATGTGACTAACACCACAGGAAGCCGGGCCTGTGTGTACCCGTCTACGACAAACACACTCACACACACACCCACATACACACGCACGCACATGCACACACACGCACACACACACACACACACATACACACACAGACACACACACACACACACTCACACACACACACACACTCACACACACACACACACACACACACACGCACACGCATGCACACGCACACACGCACACGCACACACACACACACACACACACACACACACACACACACACACACACACACTCACATGCACACACACACACACGCAGAGCAATGATGACAGCGATGATGGCCATGTCAGTCTGCGGTTGATGGGAGCTGGCGGTCCTCAAGCATGTGAAGCATCTGCATTGCGAGCACAGGCCTTACAGCTGATCAGCCCGGAGGACGGATCAATTAAACAGAGACAGGGGCAGTCAGGGGCGCAACTTCACAGGGCTTGCTGTTGTATGTTTGTTTGTTTTTAATGGCGTCGCAAAGGCTTTGAAATGGAAAAATGTCCATGCTTTTAGAAGGCAATCTGTACATGTATTTTTTGTTGTTGCAGATGAGAGAGTTGGGCACACATCTGAGTTCGTCTCCAGTGGATGTGTGTGCTTGTGTGTGTGTGTGTGTGTGTGTGTGTGTGTGTGTGTGTGTGTGTGTGTGTGTGTGTGTGTATGTGTGTGTGTGTGTGTGTGTGTGTGTGTGTGTGTGTGTGTGTGTGTGTGTGTGTGCGTGCGTGTGTGTGTGTGTGTGTGACGGTGGAGGTGGCCCCCGTTTCACTGGCTAATATTGGAGATCAATCGCGATCACAGAGCATTTGGAGACTGTCAGATTTCTGTAATCCCCCCCCCCCCCTTTTCTCCACTCCCCTCCTCTTCCTCTTCCTCCTCGTCTTCATCCTTCATCTACGTCTACTCCCCCCCCATCTCCTCCATGTCATTGGGATTCAATAGGAGCCCATGCCAACAGAGCTCACCTACACCACCGGCACACACACACACATCAATGCGAACAAACCGGCTCATCTCAAAAATGGGACCTTATAGAATGTGTTGGGAATTTAATCGGATGAAAGGAAACTATTCTTTGAGCTTGTATGTCTTTTCAGCTTTTATGTCTTTTATGAATGTTCAGATGGAAAAACACTAAAGCAATTTCACCGCCATATGTATTTATTGCAGTTGCTCATATACCGTGCTAAAGTAAAGTTGACCGAAAGTTGGCAGAGCTGCAGTTGATGAGGGGGGGAAGAAAGCAACCATCACCACCATCAACCATCATCATGACTACCACCACCAAGCTACCACCATTACTACCACCACCAACTACCACCATTACTACCACCACCAACCATCACCATTACTACCACCACCAACTACCACCATTACTACCTCAACCTACCATCACCATGACTACCACCATTACTACCACCATCATGACCACAATCACCACCTGCCCTCCATCACTTCTGCCATCACCCCTCCCCTCCCCCCCCCCCCCCCCACCACCACCACCATTTAAACACTGAGAAGGCCTGACACACAATAAGCACTGGCGCATTTCAACTCGACATCCTCTTCAAAGCGTTGTTGCTGAAATGTAAGCCAACTAATTGGGTGTACTGTTGCACCTCTGTGTTAGACGTCGATGCAGGAGTGCATTGTGACCGGGATGTCGAACAGAACAGCGCGCGTGGGCGTCAGAAGACCACATGGGATGTTGGACCTGGGCTGAACATACCACGTACCACAGACAGCACTGAACACAGTTCAATTATATATTCATAAATCACTGGACCATCGTATCACGCCAGAGCCAGACGTACATTATTTCCGGCGGGGGGGCGAGCTGAGACAAAATCTTTCACGTCCGGTTATCGATCACCCAGTTTCCTATGCACACCGGGGAAAAAACTCGACACATTTTCCCCCTATGGTACAACAAGTGGGTTTGTGTGTGTGTGTGTGTGTGCTGTCTCGAGACACACCGCGCCCTCTTTAACTCCCCCCTGACTCACCCACGTGACCAGCGGTCCTCTGCCTCCCCTGAAATACAGCGGCCACAGCCGCCACACGTATCAGATGCCGGTGGTTTACGAGTGACCCTGAGCGCTGGGCTGGAAGACCTCATCGAGAGGCACGGCGCCTGTCAGCTCATTAATTGTCAGCGTTGAACATTTGACCCTGTCAGGGCGTTTGACCCCCCCCCCCCCCACACACCCGCCTCACGGGATGACCTACGGCGTCGGCGTTGGATACACACCAGCGACTTGTGCTCATCATCCACGGGACGTTGGCCCCCTGCCCCCCACCCCGGCGACGCTCCGGGATGCTGATTGGGTGGCTCGGGGGGAGGGAGGGGCGGGGGGAGGCGGCCGGAGGACATGTTGGAGACGAGCCGAGTTCGCCGACTCGGTGGCGGGGGGGCTTTCAATGCGGTTCCAGAGCCACGTTCGTTA
>JAXIVH010001147.1:7500-31151 GCA_036785325.1 Urophycis tenuis
TTACAGCAATACCAATAATATCTATACATTATTTAAAGATACATGTATTTAACCTTTAACAGATGGTTGCACATGTAGTTGTTTATGTCATCATTATGTCAATATTACATCAAATGTAATATTGTTTGTATCCATAAGTACATCAAGTGGAACAACAGCACACCTCCGTCTGTATTGTAATTATCACCTTCCCACTCTGTTGTTTGTTTGTATTTATTTCAACATTTTACGGCCTAGTTTAAAAAGGGTCTAAGGCAGTGTGGCACATTGTGTTCCCCGGGACCTGTGTTAAAGCAAAGCCGTTTTTGACTTCTTAAAATATTTTTCACATGTCATCTCTGCTTCGGCTTCTGTGAAGAGAAAGGCTGATATTCTTAATGACCATCTGTCCTCTTATTGTTTTTCTGTCAAATCCAACCTGCTATACCATTTTTTATTGAAAAAAAACAACAACAAAATTACCCACAATGTCTTCCAATCGAAATTTTCCTTCCTTTCCATAAAGATACTCAATGTAGTCCTTCTCACTGTCATAGTTATGTCGCAAAGGCAGCGCTAACACGCATACCGCCACCTCATTCAAAATACCTGTACTTTTATTTTGAAAGCACCCCCATTATTGACACAGCGCTAAGCCTAATTGCTTTTAATATTTCCCCCTGCCTTGTTTCAGGCACGAGGGGCGGTGTACTGTGCTAATTGCACATGCCTTCTAGTTTCATATGTCTTGTACGAAGGCGGCACACATGGCGTTGTTCATGCGTGATCGGTGAGCCGTTCAGCCCACCAATTAGTCATGTTGTTACACCAGTGCGTTGTGTGTGTGTGTGTGAGGGGGGGGGCTCTTGTTTTTCAGAGCGCTTCAGGAATGGCTAGCACACTGTGGAAGGATGCCTCCAGGCTGCTTCACTACACTTAATGAAAACCAAACATACTTTTGGTGGCTTATGATAATTGGAAAACTTTCATATCGGCCAAGAATCCCAAATGAAAAAAGGGTGTTGGGGTTTTTGTGGGAGACAAAGTATGCTTTTCGTTCACACACACACACACACACACACACACTCACACACACACACACACACACACACACACACACACACACACACACACACACACACACACACACAAGCACACACACACACACCAAGCACACACACACACACACACACACACACACACACACACACACAAACACACATACACACACATACACACACACACACACACACACACATGTGGGCGTGCATGCACATACACACACCATTGTTCACATGTACATGTCAGATTGTGCATACACACGCATTCAGGCACACACACACACAAATACACTGATACGTACAGTTTATCTTACCCGCACAAACACACACACACACACACACACACACACACACACACACACACACACACACACACACACACTAAAGACAGATTAAACAAAACATTTTGTATGTATATACATGTATTCTATCTCAAATATTTGAAACACTGCCTTGCAGATCTTTTCCCAAGTCCAGTGAATTTTATTTCTCTAATTAATTGATACAATTTTTGTCCTCAAAGGGGCTTCACAGGCCTGCATTTAAATGAGATTTGCCACACCCTAACTTCAGAAGAAACCACAAGTCCCCATCCAGGATGTCATTGTGGTATTTTCTGATGAAATTCAGCATCTGGGCACAAAATGTAAAATTTGGGCTTTGGATCTAGCCATCAAATTTGATTTGTTGGTCTACCTCCCAGAATCCACCAGCAGAAATGTATTCCTTCATGAAATGTCTTGAAGTTTTGAAGTCACAGTGTTGAGGCATCCAACTCCCCTAACTACATTATGTTGCTTCTTAGGCCTGGCCATCTGAATGCAGCCTGAAGATTCATAGCTCAATAATATGGTCATAAATATGACAAATATAACAGGTTTTTAATTAAATGAATCACACCAAAGTGGGATTTTGGCAATTTAACAATGTCGAGAGCAGGGAAGACAAGTTGACACTTCCAAAACGGAGAAATTGCAGACTCTGACATGTGCAAATGCGGCATGATCTGCATTTGCATATCTGCGTCATAAAGAAGAAATAAAAAAACCTCCAGAGAGGTCGACACAGTTTTTCTGTTTCTGGGGACCGTAAATCAGCCGCCGAGCGTCTACAGAGTCTTCTCCTGACACACTCCTCAGCGATGCTAATGCAGGAGGGGTAAGCTAGGTGAGGAGTCGCTGCCATACAGCCCTAGCATACAGCCGTAGCATACAGCCCTAGCATACAGCCGTAGCATACAGCCCTAGCATACAGCCCTAGCATTCAGCCTGCCAGCTAGCTGTTCCCCGTCGTTATTCTCCATCGGTTTCTTTGCCCTTTTGTGGCACGTCTTCGACGTCCGAGGCATTTCACAGTCAAGTCAGCAATTATATCATCTTTTTTTTTAAAACATCACGGTAATAGGGCTTCACGAAAAAAACAACAGTTAAAAGATAGCCGCAACACCGCTAGTCATAACGTGGCTGTAATTGCTGTGCTAAGTATTGCTATATGGTAATGGGATGGCGTCGGCCCTAATTCCAACCGCGGCACAGGAACGCCGGCGCCAAATTGTTTAAGTGTCTTCAAACTTTCTTTCACACACACACACACAAAGTGGGAAGAGCCAGATAAATAGAGGAAGTGTCAGCACCATTTCCCACACTAATGGGCAGAAAAAGTTGCCAATTCCGGCAAAATAAATAAAAAAGTAACTTGGCATCTCGAAAGTCTATTACATATTGATCTGCTAAATCTGCTAAGGTCAATGGTGCTGGAAACTTGGACAAAAATGATATATTGGCAAAGCCATGAGGGATGTATATACTGTATATATATATATATATAAATATCTGATTTTATTTACTGTATATATGTATTCCCATATACCCAGATGATAAATTGTTGTGATGCAAAGTAGTTAAACACAGTTCCCACTTCATAAAGCGTGTATCGATTGTAGCCGCATGGCTTCAATTAATCACTCGCGGACAGCAACGCAAAGTCAGCGGAATACATGCAAAAAATCTAAACATCGCCAAGCAGAGGATGAAAATAGTATCTCAATTTACATGGACATGTGAGGCCAGACAAATAAATGACACAAAACAATTCTCTTTTCGGTCTTTCCTTCGCAGTCAACCCCCAAAATTAGTTTGTGGATCTCATCCGATTAACACGAATTTTGCGCTAAACTTATACATGTTTTTTTTTTTTTTTTTTCAATTTTGAATATAAAATGTATAAAGAAATGGTTCAGTTGCCAAGGTGCCTGTCTTAACATTAATGTTGACTGACCTTTAAGAAGGGTGAGTGGGGATGGTGGGTGTGTAACAAGGAGGAGGGGGGGGGGGGGGGGCTATAGCATGTCCTCACATGAGTGGATGTGCGATCGATCGTGGCCCCCACATATCACAAATGCTCATTCGTCTAATCCATACTCTCACTTTCACGTGCTTTAAGAGACAGGAGCTGACCTGAAGCTCTGTGAGCAGTGGTTATATAAAGTGTGTGTGTGTGTGTGTGTGTGTGTGTGTGTGTGTGTGTGTCAGTGTGTGTGTGTGTGTGTGATGTGCATGTGTGCGTGTGCGTGCGTGTGTGTGTGTGCATGTGTGCGTGTGCGTGCGTGTGTGTCTGTATTGAAAGTTATTTCAGTTTGTTCTAAGGGAATGTATAATTGCATGCAAGTATAGCATCTCTATCAATATGTATGAGATGTGTATATTTGCCCACTTGTAGTTTTCTGTGTGCGTGTGTATGTGTGTGTGTGTGTGTGTGTGTGTGTGTGTTTATTTCTGTACAACCTACACATGTATATGTTGACTAAGCACTCTGATATAAAACCATACATGAGGGTGAAGACTGTTTACATTTTAATGAGGATTCTGTGTTAAGACACAGAGGATAGCAACATCGTAGGGCCATATTGCTTCTTATAAGATGAAATAATATCCAAAAGTTCATCGAATGCAATGTTTACTATTTGGACCATTGTAACAAACAAGAAATGTGTCGCCTCCCATATACATGATTCATTATTCATTGAATATACATTTTCTTTAGTGTTTGCATACTAACCAATGAGGCCAGCCAATCAGTATGCATCATTAGCAGTATATAGGTTAGGCCATGAAGATAAAATTGTGTCTTCAATTATTTCAGCATTTCAATTTTCTTCAGCGTGGATGAAAGCCATGGAAAGTTGACGTTCTTTTATATCTTATCTTTTTATCTTTTTTGGGGGGATCCTGTGCTCTATTTCTAATATCTATTGTTTTATTTATTTGATTTTCGAAATGAGCGATGCTACGTTTTCACCTTCTCTGATCACGCACTTCCCTGAGAAAAGTGAACTCTTTTTAGGGGTGACAGAAAATCCCTACGTGGGGTGGAAAAATACAAACAAATACAAATACATAAAACAAAAGCAGAGCAGGACACAAAAACCCCAAAGAACAAAAACAAAACAATGTGATCATATCCGTCGAAAAAAAGGTGTGCAGAGGTAAACGAGTCAGCCAGCCAAGCCTCTGTCCGCTGACGCGATTCGTTGCATTCATCATTCGTTGCCAACGGGACATGGCCTGTCTCGAGGCTGGGGGCCCGGGCTTGTCCGGACAGCTTTTGAACGGCCTCAGCCCGTGGCGGCCATTTTCCGTCTGGGGCCTCGTCTCCTTATCGTCAACGCCCCCTGAGGTTCGTTGTTATCGCCGTGGATTCTTCTTGTGGTCCTCGTGCTATTTTTTTTATTATTGCACCTTCACATACCTCACCAGCAGCAGTAACATATCTGATATTCAGTAATGTACCTCAAAACCAGTAACATACCTCAAATTCAGTAACACACCTCAAATTCAGTAACATACCTCAAATTCAGTAACACACCTCAAATTCAGTAACATACCTCTCCAAACCGGGTAACATACCTCAGATTCAGTAACGTACCTCCAAACCAGTAACATACCTCAAATTCAGTAACATACCTCAAACTCGGTAACACACCTCAAATTCAGTAACATACCTCAAAACCAGTAACATACCACAAAACGGAATCAAATTCTGGTACACGGCCCACGGTATGTCTGTATATGTTGTGTTTATTTGTTACATCTGTGTGCACCGTTATGTTACGTGTCGTGTGTTAAAATGTTACTTGCACATGTGGAGTATGGGGGAAACACAATTTGGATCCTCCCTGTGTAACAACTTGCACTAATTGCATGGTCTGATTGACAATAAAGTTCACTTTGACTTTCACGCTTTCATCACCCGTGGACCCTTTTCACCGAGGTGTCATCGTAGGACAAACACAGGTGTCGCTCACCACGGTCATTATGGGCCTGCCGCTTTAAAGTGGGGGCACGGGCGGCAAAGGCTAAACGAGTGAAGACATCGCGCGTTGACCGCAGGCCGCGTGTCACCTGGCACAAAAAACCTCTGTGAAAACGTTCTAGCGTGTTTCCTTCGGACGTCCAGCTGCAGATTTTTCAGAGCTCCGCCACGCGCGAGAGGATGACATTCGAGTGAGATTTTGTTTCTTTTTTAAAGCACGTAAAACACGGCGTGCCGCGCGTGTGCACCCATTACAGCCGTCCCGAAGCCTTTACAGTATTTACTCTTTCCCAGGAAATCGAAAAATTCACGAGCAGCTCCCCCGCGGGCTTTCTCAGGCAGAGCCGCGGCCCGTATCTTCTGCCATTAGCGGGGAATGCTAAAAATATCACTCATTGGAAGCAAGTCGCGTCAACGCGCGCGGGGCGCACGGCTCGGTCCGGCTCTCGCAGCGAGAGAGAGAGAGAGAGGAGAGAAGAGAGAAGCGGCGCCATCTAATCTAATCGTCGTCTAACCTGATTATCCCGTGATGAATCACATCGCGGCTAATTACGCTGTTTAGATCTCTGCCGTCCGCGCCCGCCCGGACTCCGGGACGCGGGGCCGGCTCATGGCCGACGCCGTCGTTGTCATTCACAGTGTGTGTGCACACACACCGCACAGCGTGTGCATGTCTCACATGATAATCTTCAATTCAACATGAAGGGGAAAACACGCCTGAGCGTGATTCACTTTTGCTCGGACTTGACACGTCATTAAAATTGTACTGCTTTGTACCGCGGCGCGCAAAGGGGCCGTGTGTGTGCGTGTGTGTATGAGTGTGTGTGTGTGTATGAGTGTGTCTGTGTGCGCTCACGTGTCTTCAGGTATAGGAACGGTTCAGGGGGCCCCCTCATTCATATTTAATCCTCTCATATGAGATTCTCAGGCAAGAGGTCACAGCTAGGCACCACCCAGGCCCCTCACACCGACGTTATCTGTAGCGGGGGGGGGGGGGAGGGGGTGAACTCCACGAGCCTGGTGTGAGAGACATACACACTCCCACTTTACTCTCACACCAGGGAGAACAGAATGCTTAAACAGTTTGGCAGCTTCTACCTGGAGAGTCCTTGACCCCCCGACCCACGTCCTAGTGGCAATGGTGGGGGGCGGGGGGCAACGCGTAGTGATTCCTTTATATTTCACGCTTTTATTTTGACGTGATCCGTGTCCTCGTGTGTGTTTTTGGAGGTCTGTTTCGGCAGTCCTAGTTCCGTTGTAGTTGATGGCGTTGACGCGGAGTCAGACAGGGTTATGTTTAAAGATACTAATAATAAAGATACTTGAATCTTGAATCTTGAATCTGAATGTTTCTTAACTTTCTTTGTCGAGTGAGACGACACGCAAATGCGTCGGGTAATGGAATCCACAAGTCGCAAACACATTTGCGCAAATTAACTAAATTTAAATTAATCAAGTGATTTTTTTTCGTTTTTGTGCAGAATCTGTTACCCTAGTTATAATCAGGGAAAAGCCTCCACATTTTTCAGATAACATTATCATTATATCATATTATCTAAATGAGATGCAAATGACCACCATTGTGCTCCCCAGCCAGGAGAGAGAGGTGACAACTGCAAATCTTTAGGAGGCTTTTTCTCAGTTTTAGCTTTTGTGATGTGCCTACTTTCAAATGACCACAACTTCTCCAAATATTATCAGCTGTCCATGTGTTACACATCGTTGGAAAGCACAGAAACTACACTTTCAGAATCGGTGAATAACTCAAAATGCCCCAGGGACGACTTGTGTCCCTAGTTTCCATGACCTATTCTGTGATTCCTATACTCAATTGAGATTGGTGAATAGATTAGACTGAACAATCTCACGCTGGATTGTCCACCCAACTGTGTCCCAACTCAAAGAAACACAAAAACACAATCCTTGGGCAGCATCCGAGAATGTACGCAAGAAATCAACAAAAAAAGGTTACAGAACACTGTATCTGCACATAGCATCTGGGTTACCCTGAGGAAGCTGGCCTATTGCTAACACAAACCATCAGACCTTAATGTTGAAGGAGGGCTCTGACCTCGCTCCGCTCCTGTCTGCAGACCACCAGACCACTCCTCCACCCCCCCTCGGTGAGGCTATCTCTATAAGCAATAGAGGTGAAACGTAGGCCTGCGTCGCACGGAGAGGGCAGGGGGGGGGGGTGAATCCACAGAGACCCCGGTTGAGGACCAGCTGTACAGGAAATGAGCTCAGGGGGAAAATATCATCCACACCCCTCCTCCCACACCACCACCCATCATTTTCTGGATTCGGTGCCTTAAGATTCCTTCCACGCAGCTGAACGTTTCCGTGGGCCGTATAAGCTACAGGGCCTGTGTGTATGTGTGTGTGTGTGTGTGTGTGTGTGTGTATGTGTGTGTGTGTGTGTGTGTGTGTGTGTGTGTGTGTATGGGTGTGTTCTGTGTGTGTGTGTGTGTGTGTGTGTGTGTGGTGTGTGTGTGTACTATTACTGTGTGTGTGTTTCAGCGTAAGACACAAAGGCAGCCTGACTTTGGATGGTTCCGGGAAGGTGGGGGCTTGTGGGGGGGGGGGGGGGGGGGGGGGGGGGGGGGTACAGGGTCCAACTGCCCTCGCCCGCCCGTTCACCACCAACGGCGGTACGCTCGGCTGTAATTGGTCCAGCAAGTCCATGGGGGGGTACTGGAGGCAGGGGGTTGGTGGGGGTGGAGGAGGAGGTGGTGGTGGTGGTGGTGGTGGTGGTGGTGGTAGGTGGCGGAGGAGGGAATATTTTTTACTGGAGCACGACTTACCCCCAGGGCATCCACTTCAGAGGAACAAAGCCTCCACCGCGCTTCCTTTGAGCTCTCGCCTCAAACCGCCGGGAGCGCACCACACATCGAGGAGCTCCCCTCCACACCTTTCCTCCGCCACCTCCACCACACCACCGTCTGGAGGCACCAAGCACCAGCCTCACCCAACCGCCAGACGCCCGCCCGCCCACCCCCCCCCCCCCCCCCCCACCACCGCCCTCTTCTCCCTCCGGCTGGGCCGGATAGTGCAACTCTGCCACCAAGCAGGGAAAAAACACACGCAGCCCGGCCAAAACACACACTCACATGCACGCACACGCACACACACACACACACACACCACACAGAAACACACACACCCACACAGAAACACACACACACACACACACACAAGACACACACACACACACACACACACACACACACACACACACACACACACACACACACACACACACACAGAAACACACACACACATTCTATTTGAGCTCTGTATGGTGTCCAGCCAGGGCATTGTACTCCATACAGTTGGTCGCTGTTCAAAGAAGCATGAGCACACACACATAAGAAGCCCGAGGATTTCAGTCGAAGCTCCGGGGCTTTTTCATCCCCCGCTCTCCATGGGTCACCCCCCATTCCCAGTCACCGCTGTGCAGTGTCTGCCTGTCACACGGGGGTCGCTAAGCTAATTTAGCCTTTCAATCGCTCCCATTGTGTTGTGGTTGTTAATCCGAGCAGCGGTCGTGTCGTCGCATCGTCCTTTTTGTTTATCGCCGCTGTGGAATTGAAACTCATCGCAGTGAGTTTGGACGCTCCGTTTGTAGGGGGATGTGGCGTTTGATGATTCGAAGTGCTGTTTTAGTTTTTGTTTATTAAATCTGGCGATTCGATGTATCGACGACGCGATCGCTCTGTCGCCAGTCCCTTCACAATCACCCGTTTTATGTGCTATTGATTACCTCTCGGCTCGGCCGTTTTAATTGACCCCCAAGCGCACGCTCCGGAGGTCTGGACTCCGCAGTTTAGAGACTCAGCGAGACGACACCTGGAGGGTCTGACATTTACACACACACACACACGCACGCACGCACGCACACCCACACGCACACGCACACGCACACACACACACAACACACACACACACACACACACACACCGCCTCATCACTAGAAGTCTTTGCTCTGTAATTGTTTGAACAAACAATATTATCTGAATGATTGGCACCACTCACATGGGGGAGTTGGAGTCCTCTGAAAGAGGCAGGGGGATTGTGGGTTGTGTGGAGCATTTACATGGTCCTATTTAACTTAACTTTGTAAACCTTGAATGCGTCGTGGCTCCCATGACCTTCTCGGCCTACCTTGTTTTTTCTGGGCTTTATTTGGGTTGACAAAAATGATGAGTCATTGTTGCATTTACAGTCTCAGAACAACAGAGTGATGACATTCGCTACCCTCCCCTCGCCTTGTCAGTCATCCTTTCACCACCGGCGGCTCAATATTTGACACCCGTTATACTTCTGTTAAATTTGTTTAGATGGTAATTGACTAACCAAAGCTTATTCCTCAAGGTTAGACACACCATTTCGCTTTCAGAAAGACAACGCCGCCATTTTCTACATTGCCTGCTTTGTTCCAATTCCTTTGACACCACCTGAAAATATGTCACATCACGCACAGTGCAGTCGTGACACGTTTACCCCTCTGCCCCCACAGTCCTGGTGGTAGCCGTGACGATGACCATGGTGCGCTGACACCGGAGATGAAGCGGGGTCGTCGGGGACAACGCCACGCTGCCGTGCCACCACCAGTACTGGCCAGGCGAGCCCACGCTGGACATCGAGTGGCTCTTCCTCAAGCCCAATAACAAGCAGAGGGTGGTGAGTCGTGACGCACCCGCCCAATACACACACACACACATGCATGCACAAGCATACGCATGTGGCACACGCACACACACACTCATAGGCGCGCACATGCACACACACGCTGAACGTAAGGGAGTGAGTGTCCTGGTGACCTACTTTATATGAAGGTATGTATTTTGGATTATTGCCTGGTAAATAAACTGATAAATAACAGGGGAGGAGAAGGGGGGTGCTGAAGATGTGACTAAGACACTGAGCAAGACACTAAACCCACCAACTTGCTCCCCGGGGATTCTGAACGGGGGCGGCGGTGGCTCAGTGGGTAGAGCCAGGTGGACAGAGCGGGTCGTCCACCAAACCTATAGGTCAGCGGTTTCGATCCCCCCCGATTCCCCTCCTCCATCTGTCCACATGTCGAAGTGTCCTTGAGGAAGACACTGAACCCCAACTTGCTCCCCGGGGATGCTGAACATAGCAGCCCCCACTGCTCCTGTGTACCATAGGATGGGTCAAATGCGGAGAACACATTTTTCGTTCCCCATATCTAATAAATACCGAGAATGACCAATAAAGACCGAAAGGTCCTCTCTCCCTAAATTGCTTGAGTTTAGTAAGATAAGTGCATTTAAATTGCTTCCCCAAGACCCATGCTTTTATTATACAGCGCAAACAACAGCGTTAACTGCAGCGGGTTCCATCCATAATAGACGCACAACAGCAGCGATGCATCCATCCGAACAAGGTGACCCACATTAAGTTTTTCTGACGCGCCGTAATCCTGAGTTGACGAGCAGGCGTTAAAGCACGCCCGTGATTTACTTTCCCGTTCAGGGCCGGCTATTTATCACGCGGTCTTACTTATACACACATTCATTACCGGAGAGCTTTTCGTCCGCCTTACAGTGAGCCCAGTTTACCTGGTGTTGAGAGACCGGGGGTGGGGGGGGGGGGCGTTTAGGGCGCAGGGCTCGCTCGAGGGAAGGCCCGAAGACCCACCGTGGATCGAAAACACCCGGTACCTTTTCGAACTGTGAGCCCAGTCTGCGCTCCATGGCCAGCTGTGGCGTCCTGCCCTCTTAACCGGCCTTTATAACCATTTACATTCAGGGGCATTTAGCAGACGCTTTTTGTCAGCGACGGTGGCTCAGTGGTAAGAGTGGGGTGGACAGAGCGGGTCGTCCACCAACCGTAGGGTCGGCGGTTCAATGCCCTTCGATTCCCCTCCATGTCGCATGGCGAAGTGTCCTTGAGCAAGACACTGAACCCCAACTTGCTTCCTGGGCGCTGAACCTATCTACCATAGGATGGGTCAAATACAGAGAACACATTTCGTTCCCCATATCTAAAAAAGTACTGGGAATGGGAATGACTAAAATCTAATCTAAAAAAAAAAAAGCGACTTCCAATAAGTACAATCCTGTCATACATTTGTGGGGCTCAGTGTCTTCCTCGAGGACACTTGTGAGGTTGGTGAATCGAACCGCCGACCCTCTGCTTGGTGGACGACCCCGCTGCTGTCCGCTGAGCTGCTGCTGCCGGCGCCTGGACGCCGGACACTGCACCGGACACCGCTATCGCTAACATCCAAACCCCCACCCTACCCACCCACCCACACCACGGCGCCGCCGCCGCCGCCGCTAACCCACCGGCTCCGTCTCCCGCAGGTGATCACCTACTTTGCTGGCCGGGTGTACGACCCGGAGGGCGTCGACCGAGGTCGCATGGGGTTCGCCGGGGAGTACCTGCGGGGGGACGCCTCGCGGTACTCCCCGGCGCTCCCATCAGCGACCTGACGCTCACCGACTCCGGGGAGTACAACTGCAAGGTGAAGAACGGCGCCAGGTACCACTGGACCACCATCAACCTCATAGTGCTGGGTAAGCACGCGCACAGCACGCACATACATGTCGCGCTCGCATGCACACACACACACACACACACACACACGCGCACGCTGACGTGACCTCTGACCCCTGAGCGGTGACCCCTGTAACTGTTAAGTGCTGTCTGTTCGGTTGATTAGAGTCTGTGTCTCTGAGTGTTTTTAGGGTTGGGGGGGGTTTTTAAACGAGAGACAAGGAAAGACACTGAAGTGTGTTACACCCTGCAAGAATCAGACTCATGAGGATCGGGACTGTGCATTTCTGGGTGGGGGGGGTATGGGAAAACCTGGCACCAAGTGCAACAGGTACTGGGGTGGCCCGGAACAATCTGACAGCAACGCACAATGAATTCCCGATCTCGACCTGAACCCGGGGGCAGACTTCACCTCCTCGTCCCACACTTCACTGATCCTTCCCCTACCTCCCCCTTACCTCCCCTTACCTCCCCCTACCTTCCCCCTGTCTTCCCCTACCTCCCTGTGGTTTTTCAGGTGAAACAACTTTCCCTCTGGCCTTAACTTTTTGTGGTGTGTGTTTTTTTTTCATGCCCACTCAGTTGCAAATTGCTTGAATTAATTCAAGATCGGCCGAAGCCGCCCCGCTGCTCAACTCATTTAGTGAGAGTGGACTCCTGGCACCGTGCTGCCGGTGGGGAGCCAGCATGCAGAGAGAGAGAATGCCCCCCTTTCTCTCGCTCTCTCTCTCTCTCTCTCTCTCTCTCTCTCTCTCTCTCTCTCTCTCTCTCTCTCTCTCTCTCTCTCTCTCCGCCCCTCTCTCTCTGTCCCCTCCCCCCCCCCCTCTCTCTCTCTCTCTCTCTCTCTCTCTCTCTCTCTATCTCTCTCTCACTCTCTCTCTCTCCCCCCTCTCTCTGTCCCCCCCCCCCCCCCCCCCTCCTCTCTGTCCCCCCCCCCCCCCCCTCTCTCTCTCTCTCTCTCTCTCTCCCTTTCTCTCTCTCCCCTCTCTCTCTCTCTCTCTCTCTCTCTCTGTCTTTCACCTGGCATGAGTCTTGTCCTGGACATTTTATTTTTAGCCGTTATGCCATTTTTGCAAAAAAAAAAAATATGGCTTGTACCTTCTATTATGCCGATGACCTCGGAGCACATTAAACCGGGCGTTTCATTAAAGGAGAGATACACCGGGCTGAAACAGCTCGCCTTTGTACCTAAGAAAAACAGGGATGGTTGCATCGGCCGTGGGCCCAGTGTTGGCCATCATCAGCCTTAAACGCTTGCATTATGGTGGCGTTGCCTTAAACTCCCTTCTCCCCCCCCCCGTTTTGTAAAGCAGAAGCGCAGACTCGCACTGGTGTGTGTGTGTGTGTGTGTGTGTGTTTATGTGTGTGTGGGTGGGGTTGTTAGGTAGGAGTTAGTAAGCGGCGCCGAAATGACACAGCCAATTTTCTGCTCGACAAGAAGGATTATTTCACCAACACGTCCGACGCTGTTTGGGGGGAAACGGCGACGACAGGAAATCCATGGGAACAACATTATGCACTGATAGACGCGTTGCAATTAGATCGCCCGGAAGATTAACGGCACGCCACGGAGAACAAAGGAAAAAGTTCAGTGCGACGTTATCGCAACTTTGATGAGCGAGGGGTCGGGCGGATCCAAACGACGCCGACTGAAAGCGACGCCGTCTGAAAGCGACGCCGTCTGCGGCAAATCGGCGGGCGGTCGTTTGTGGGCGACACGGCGAGGCTGATGTCACCACGCCACTTTTTGCACATGTCGGTGACATGGCTTTGATTGTGTTGCAGTCAGCCATCCCGGCACACGGCGCCACGGTCTCGCGTAATCCCCCCCCCCCCCCCCCCTCCCCCATTCCTCCCCCTGTTCCTCCACCGTTCCTCCCGCCCCCTTTGATCACACCGCTTCAATCGTCGGTGATCATCTGAGACGTCGCCAGCCACAAAGTCTGTCGCCCCTCGGCCCGGGGGTCTAGACGGGAGGTTCGAGTGTCAGACTGCGCGACGTGCGTGTGCTGTGTCGACCCATCCATCGTCCTCCTCCTCTCGGCATGCCGTTTGAAGCACAGCCGTAACAAATGGCGTTATTATTATTAATGAATGCCGCTTGTCACCGCTGTCTGCCGGGGCGGAGCCGAGCTCAGACGCCATTATAGTGATCTCAGAGCTGTGAGGATGTGGCGGCGGCGGCGGCGCAGCGTGGAGCTGGTGTTTTGTGTGTTTGTGTGTGTGTGTGTGTGTGTGTGTGTGTGTGTGTGTGTGTTTGTGTGTGTGTGTGTGTGTGTGTGTGTGCGTGTGTGTGTGTGTGTTCAGGAGTCTGTTTGGGTTTCGCTGTGTTCCCCGGTTTACTCAGGAAAAAAACTTTTGGAACGCACAAGAAATGCATGGAAACGAATTCATTATGCGCATAAACAGACCGGTTTTTCCCTTCTTTGCGTAATGAGGGAAGTAATGAAAGTAATGAAATGCAACAACACCCGCCCACCCCTTGCACTGGCTCTCCTGGAACACATAAGGATATCACACTCATAATGTGGCAGAGGAACGATAAAGACTAAACTGAGCTTGAACTTGTGTTTACGTGTGTGTGTTTATGTGTGTGTGTGTGCGCGTGTTTGTGCATGTGTGTGTTTGTCTGTGTGCATGTGTTTGTGCGCGTGTGTATGTGTGTGTTTGTCTGTGCGTGTGTGTGTTTGTCTGTGTGCTTGTGTTTGTGCGTGTGTTTGTGCGTGTGTGTGTGTGTGTGTGTGTGTGTCTGTGCTTGTGTGTGTTTGTCTGTGTGCGTGTGTTTGTGCACGTGTTTGTCTGTGTGCATGTGTTTGTGCGTGTCTGTGTGTGTGTGTGTGCGTGTCCGCCCCCTGCAGTGAAGCCCTCAAAGCCACGGTGCTGGATGGAGGGGAAGCTGCTGGAGGGGGCCGATGTGAAGATGAGCTGCAAGTCCAGCGACGGCTCGGACCCCCTCCTCTATAAGTGGGAGCGGCTGATGGACAAGGGCAAGTACGCCGGAAAGCTGCCCCCGCTGGCCCTTCTGGGTAAGTGCAGGTGGTCTGTATGTGTTAGATACACATGACTGCATGTGTATGCATACAAGCACATCTATATACTGCACCACATGTGTAGGTCAGGAAACCCAATGGCACATGCGTGTGTGTCTGTGGCAAAGGGCCAATTTCGGGGGCCGTTTGTGAATTGAATATGTATGCACACACATGTTTGTATGTGTGTGTGTGTGCACTCACATACACGGGTGTGAAATACATTGCACATTTGTGTGCGCACACGTGCCCTCATTTAGATAAGTGTGTTTGTTTTACATCTAGCCATCAAAAGCCTCTTCATTGTCATCTCTCAACTCGCTCTTTGCCTGTGTGCGTGTATGTGTGTGTGTGTGTGTGTGTGTGTGTACGTGACAATAACACAGACTTAAAGAACCCAGAGATTGTGACGCTGAAGAACCTGACCGAGGAAAGCGCCGGTGTGTACAAGTGCACGGCGAGCAACGACGTGGGAGAGGACAGCTGCACCGTGGAGGTCAAAGTGCACTGTGAGTCCATCACTCTCCATCACCTCGCTAACGCTACTGGGAGCTACCGCTACTGGGAGCTAACGCTACTGGGAGCTACCTGTACTTGGAGCTACTGCTACTGGGTTGCTAACTCTACTGGGAGCTAACTGTACTTGGAGCTACTGCTACTGGAGAGCTAACACTACTTGGAGCTATTGCTACTGGGGGTCTAACTCTAATGGAAGCTACCTATACTTGGAGCTACCTGTACTGTGAGCTACCCCCCACTAGGAGCTAAAGGACTGGTAGAAATGGTCCATTTGGATCTCTGTTATATGTACATATATTTCTGTGTTTTACAAATCTCAAAATAAATCGGACAAAATGTTTAATTTCATGTACGTTTGACCATTACCAACCTTCAGTGGCTTGAGATGTATACAGTTTTAGCTACGTCATTATAATAATCTGAGATGGGGGTGGTGGTGGTGGTGGTGGTGGTGGGGGGAGGTATAGAGAAACATTCCCTGGATGGAGTGACCCGTGGATGGGCACGTTTTATCTTGGGAATCTTTCGATTTCAGGTATTTCTTTATGGCGTTAATTGCCGCAGTAGAACAGTAGCATGGCTCAGGTTTAAGATTGATGTCGGCGATTAAAATATTAAGGCGCCTAGACGTGTAGTTTCAATGCACAATACAAACATTGCATCAATACATCAGACCTCCCGTGCAGTCAATAATGAATGCTCAGTAGGCCTCCTCCATAGAGTTAGCATGAAGAGATTAACGGTGATTAGCCCAAATACGATTATACGGTATTTCACAGATTTAGCTGAGATTTCAGCTACGTGATCTAAAAAGAGCTCAAAAGAGAACCAACAAATAATAAACCTAACAGTGGGGTGGGGTTCATTTTAAATCTCCCCCCCCAAAAAAAAAATTTAAAAAAGAAAAAACAGCTGAGTCTTTCAAACTCTAAACACCCATGGGATCGTTTTGCACAATGCACATCCTTCTGATTCACCTCACGCCGTGAACTTTTGCAAAAAAAAAGTCCAAAACAGGGGAGAGACTACCGACGGTTTCGCTGTCGTACGTGCGGTTGTACACGTTTTTTTTTTTTGGACCGTCGGCACGAATGCGACTCTAAAGTTCGCGAGGCTCTTTCGGAGGTGATCCGAAGTGTGTGATCAGCTTATTGCCTGGCAACCGCACATCCCCCCCTATATTGTCCGGTTGGCAGCTGAGGACTCCCCGGACCTCACGATTAACTCTGCCGTTGTTGTCATGAGAGGGAATATGTCAGTCGGCCCATGGCGGACTCATGACAGCCGAAAGCTGACCTCAGCCGTTGTGTGAACGTTCTCTCTCTCTTTCTTTCTCGCTCTCTTTCTGTCACACTCCGCTGCCAGATGGCAGCAGTTACATGTTGGGACAACGGAAAGTGCGTGAACGCTAAAAACCCCAAACCCAAACAGGAATAAGGCGCCCGGCGCCCTGAACCACGCTACAAATAATGCTTTAGTTGATACCCCGCCCGCCGTGGTAACGACGGAAATAACCTTCAAGCGCAAGCTGTGCCGGATGGCGTGCCTCCCTTTCCCTGCATCACCCATCACCGGCTCACCCTCTTTTCCCCCCCGCTGTCCCCCCCCCCCCCCCCCCCCGTGCCCCGACCCCTCCTCCGCCTGATCACCCTTCACTGAAATGGGCCCCGCGCGCATTCCAGCTTGACATGCGAACGCCATAAATCAGACATTACGCGGATTAAGGTGCAGCCTTTAAAAAATCCCCCTCCCCCCCCTGCTGAGGGGTGGAAGCAACAGCAGAGGGACTCTGCGTGACCCAAAGGTAGCGTGAATAGACAGGAGCTGCTGATTCCCCAAACTAACTGACTGTGTTTGCCTGTCTGTGTGTGTGTATGGTGCGTGTATGCGCATCTGCGTGTGTGTGTGTGTGTGCGTGTGTGTGTGTGTGCGTGCGTGCGTGCGTGTATGTGTGCGTCGTGCGCGCGTCCCCCTCTTCAGATGTGCGAGGGATGGGAATGGCCACCGGGGCCGTGGTGGGCGTGTCCTTCGGCCTGCTCCTCATCATCCTCATCGTGTGGCTGGTGTTCCGCAAGAAGGAGATGAAGAAGTACGAGGAGGAAGAGACGCCCAACGAGATCAGGTGCGGTCCGCTTCAAAACCGGTTCACAAAAAGCGGTTTCACTTTTAACCATTCGCCGCCTCGACCACGTTCCACCGCGACCGCAGCCTGATGTCGAAACTCATTCTGCGGAACTTAATTCTTAAAAAAAGAAACAGGGGGGGGGAAAAAAAGAGAAGTAATCCCTCGAGGATACACACACACACACACACACACTATCGCCTCCGCCCACCGTTCACCATTGTGAACGTTGGCACAATTGCAGATGTTACTTTTATTTCGTTTGCTCATTCATGATGCTCCGGGAGTCACACGGTTGCCGTTTTGCTGGAGTCAGGATGAATTATGCAGGCTCCCCGGGATGACTTGGCTATCAATAATGTAGGCAGCAGCAGCAGCAGCAGCAGCAGCGGCGGTGGTGGTGGTGGTGGTGATGGTGATGGTGGGGAGGAATAGGGCAGGGAAAACACAGGGTGCACATCTGTCCGCTTCATACATGGGGATCAACTGAGATGTAAACACTCACTCACTCTCAAATGCACACGCGCACACACGCGTGCACACACACACACACACACACGCATACGTGGAATAACTTTGTAGGAGGTGGAGAGAAGGCTTGTTACGTCAGTTATTGTTAGATCAAGAAGTGATAGAAGCGTGTGTGTGTGCGTGTGTCTGTGTGTGTGTGCGTACGTGCGTGCGTGCGTGTGTGTGTCTGTATACCCTTCATCCTTTTTGTTTTGTTTTCTCTTTTCGTTTTTTTACCCAGGGAGGACGCGGAGGCCCCCAAGGCCAAGCTGGTGAACCCCAACTCCCTCTCCTCCTCCCGCTCCGGCAGCTCCCGCTCCGGCACCTCCTCCACCCAGTCCATGGTGCACGGCGCACCCCCCGCGCCGCCCTCCCAGCAGCCGCGCGCCCACCGGCCCTGCGTGCCCGCCGTGGCCGCCCTCAGGGAGGGCAAGCAGGCCGGCCCGCAGCCCCAGCCGCCGGCCTACCTCCAGCACCCCGCCTACGCCCTGGCGCCCGGCCCGGGCCCCGCCAGGACGCCCGAGCCTGCGGCCGGCGCCGGCCACGGAGCCGACCGCGCCGCCGCCCTCCTCCTCCTCCTCCTTCTCCGCGTCCGGCAACGCGGCCGCCTCCCACCCCGACCACCACCGACCCGAGCCGGGGCCCAACCCCAAGCTCAGCCCCGCCAGCCTGGCCCGCATGGGGGCCATGCCCGTCATGATCCCCGCCCAGTCCAAGGCCTTCCAGACTGTGTAGGACCTGGGAGAGCAGAACAGGGGTGAGAGAGAGGAGAGAGAGAGGGAGATAGAGAGAGAGACAGAGAGAGAGAGAGAGAGAGAGAGAGGAGAGAGGAGAGAGAGAGAGAGAGAGAGAGAGAGAGAGAGAGAGAGAGACAGAGACAGAGAGAGAGAGGCAGACAGACAGACAGACAGACAGACAGACAGAGAGAGACACAGCGAGTGTAGGATAGAGTGTCAGAGAGAAAGAGAGAGTCGATGAGTCAAAGAGGGAGAGAGAGAGTGGGAGAGTGAAAGGGGGGAAAGAGTAGAAGAGTCTGAGAGGAAGAGAGAGGGGGGTGAGAGAGAGAGAGTCAACATGAGACGAGAGGAAGAACTCAGAAGGTCAGGGATGAGATCAACCCCAATTTACTTTGAGAGGGAGACACCGATAACAATCTGGTTCTATTATCTACATTCACGCCTTGCCACCATTTCACAACCCCCCCCACCCACCCACCCACCCCCCCACCCAAGCCCCCCGCGGTGTGAACTACACTCCACCCTATTGGGTGATTCTTGGCTCCCTCCTCACGCCACACAAACCTGCAGAGACACGCGCGCACATTCTAACAAGTGACGCAGGGACACGCCCCCCTCGCTCCGTGTCATTGTCTGTCAATACAGATAAAGTTTGGGTTTCGCGGCTCCATGGGCTGAGCGGGTTTGAAGGGCGGACCGGCAGCAAGGACCCAAACAAAAACAAGCAACAACAACAACAACAGCAAACAGATGCTGTCAGCGCTCCCCCCTGTGTGCACCGGGCGGGGGGCTATGGCCGACTAGCGCTGCTTAATAGAAGCCGAGTAGTCACCGTCGACAGGACGTCCACTCGGGCCGAACAAAGACACCTGGCTAAATAGACAGATGTCATCTGACCGTCATCTCCCTCTCCTCTGTCTTCCTCTTGGTTGATTGATTGTGGGTGTGTGCGTGTGTGTGCGTGTGTGCGTGTGTGCGTGTGTGTGTGCGTGGTGTGCGTGTGTGTGTGTGTTTGTGCCTGTGTGTGTGTGTGTGTGTGTGTGTGCATGTGTGTGTGTGTGTGTGTCTGCGTGTGTGCGCTCATGCTCGCCACGGATGGTCCCCTGATTGAACAGTGTAATGTTAATGAGCCCCAATTAATCTTCTATCAGCACAGTTAGGCATCCACTGCAAGCGTGGATGGAGACAAGCTGGTGTCCAGTGACACTCGGGAGCTGAGAATTCCACGTGCTCATGTACAGATGTTCGCGGTGAACCGCGCCACTATTTCTTTCGCTGTTGTTTTTTTTTCCGCTTTAAATGGCGGAAGGGGAACGGCGTTTCAAGACCCCCCCCGAGATGTTACTGTTGGTGAACAAAATGGAAGGACCTCCCGATCATATCAGTGTGCATGCAACACACGTCACTGTGCAACACTGATTGCATTGTAAAGATTGTCAGAAGCTTCTGAGCGAGAGGAAAGTGACGCTCATCCGTGGTTCAACCTTTTGTTCATGTGACGGATTGTTTCTTTATAATACTCAACGGTAACTTTAAGAATGTGAAGCCGCAGACGATGTGCGTAGTTTGTATAGGTATTTTTGTTGTTTCTCGTCGAGAATTATGTCTTGGAAGTGGCCCGCCGGACAAACATATAGAACTATAGAACACAACACAGGCCGGAAGCATTTCACGCAAAATTATAGTCTTTTCAAACAGTGCCTTGTGCGTCACACGGTATATTCGAAACTCACCAGAGTTTTGGTTTCAATCGCATTGCATGCGTTTCATCTGAACACAACGCAATTCAGGACAAACCCAGTTTTTTCTCAGGTGGCACAGGAAACTAATCAAGGATAACAAGGCGCTTTTATGGTAAGAACGCCCAACCCCCCCCCCCCCCCCCCCCCCATTTTATAGAACCTGCCACACACAAACCCCCCCTCCCCCCCCCCACCCCCCGCTGGTGCTGACCAAGTGGAACCGGTCCGCACCAGACACCCGACAGCGGGCTGGCGGAATGAGTGGGCTGTGTGGCGTCACCCTCCCGCAGTCTTGAACACCATTTCTATTTCAAAACTATCCATTATTGTATGGTGCGCCTGTGTGTGTGTGTGTGTGTGTGTGTGTGTGTGCCTCGTCACACACAAACACTGATTGCACAAACCCCACTCATCAAACGCCATCCGCCCGCCTCCTCCCGGCTTCGCTTCCGAAGGGAGGCAGGTGGTCATTGTGTGTGATGGTGGAGGTGGAGGTGTGTGTGTGAGCTATAGGGCCCTGGAAGTGTGCATAGCAATTAAGCCTCAGTCTTTTAAATAGGTCAGCAGTTAGGGTAGCATTAAGCCTCGTTCTGAGAAAGTAACACGCAGCTCAGGGGGTGAGGCGAACGGCCGCAGGTGACTTTTAGCGGGGCCGACTCTTCGCTCGAAAACGGAAAAATCGGCTGGAAGTGGAAGTTCAAGTGATTGCGTTTGGTGCATTTTCAGAAGAAAATAAATGTAAATGGCGGCAGTGTCACCCACATGGGGTGTAGCATGTCCAGCTTCTGCTTTCAGTTTTTTAGAGTCTCAACCACTTTTCTTTTATTCCAGAACTGTCATGCCAGTGGGAAAATGTGCTGAAAGGGATGTGGTCATGGGAGTGAAAACAGAGACATGCATGTTCGTCTGAGCTCTGTGGTGCCCCCCCCCCCCCTCCCCCTCCCCACCCTCTGGCCGAATCAGAGATTCAAGGGGCTGTCATGACCTTTATTAACGGGATTGGAATGCTCTGGAAGACACCGCCAGGGATTCCCTCAAGTTCTCTTTTCAGCCATCGGAACGCGACCCCGCGCGCGTCACGTGACAAAAACATTTCCACTAATTGGCCTTATTCCCCTGGCGGCCATTTTGGTTCCATCTCGGTCCTAAACGACCAGCCGGGTTGGTTAACTGAATGCCGAGTTTCTCCGTCAGTTCCCTCACCCGAGTGAGAACCAAGCAGAACCAGTGGAACTACAAACGCGCTTGGGGGAAAGGCCCATTGGGAAGTGCTTGGGGGTGGATCTTCCCCTTTAAAGTCAAGAGAGGATAATTCTGCCGGACTGTTTCCTAAACAGCCTACGGCAATGCTGGTTCCAGATAGCATGCAGCATCGCTGTTAATTGGGCCTCATCGGTGCGCGGGTACAGTTTGGGGAATGAAATAGTAGTGTGTAAAAGACTGTATCATCGGTCACCCAGGGGTTAGCTCTGCCATTTTCTTAATAACATCCCCCCCCCCCCACCCCCCCACCCCAACCGTGAAACAACTCTCGTAAGACCTGTGATCTCTCAAGCTCGCTTCACGCGCAGTTAACGGTGGAGGGTTCGCCGTTCTTTCGAACGCCGGATCAAATGAACGTTAAAAATGCTCAAACCGTTGCTCACGTCAGTCGCAGGCCGCTACTAGACCCCGATGAGGGGGAACGTAATGCTCGTTTGTTTGTTTGTAATCAATCGTTAAAACCCCGTCAGTCGAGAGAGAGAGATAGAGAGAGAGGTAGAGAGAGAGAGGGGTAGAGAGATGGAGAGTAAGATGTGTTACCAGTGATTAAGTGAATATGATGTGTAATCGGCCCACATTGCAGCTGAGAGGCCAATAGACTGATAAGGGTTAAATGAGTCGGGGGAGATGTTTGAAACCTGAGATCTTTACAGACCCGTGTTGCGGAAGCCAGCCTGTAGGGGTGTGATGATTACTGCATCTTTTTTTTCATTTCCTTTTGTTTTTAACTAAGGGGGGCCTCCCCGACTTAATTCCACGCTACAATCGACCCAATCTCATCGTCTTCATCCAAGTGGGATGATGTCACGATGAGTTTATTTTTTCACCAAACTAACGTTTTACACGCATTCACACGTAGGGTAATTAATGAATACAAAAAAAAAAAAAGTCTAAGCAGGACCACCGTTCGCTGCTGAACACGTCATACCATCCCAGCAGCAAACGGAAAAAAATACTCAACCCTCCCGCTGGTAGCCTCCACAGCAAAACAGGAACATTTTTGACTGTGTGCGTTCGGTCAACGCAGAGAATGACTGCAGTGCAGTTCCTTATGATATTGATAGTATTGGAATGCAGCATAAAGGTTAAGCAAAAACATGTAGGCCTAAGTATGGAAAATAATCCCTGCAAAGCGGGCGAGTCATGATTATATGCATGTCACAGAAAATGATATATAAGAAGTATTTTTTTTTGCCTCCAAACGTCTATATATATATATATTATATAGTATCAACGATATTATGAAATAACATGTAATGGTTATACAATACAAAACTGTAAATTCATCGATATTTTGATAGTCACTTGATTATGGGTTTCTTTTTTGTTGTCAAGCGGTGTAACATGCATAACACCCACGTGATGGCGATGTGTGCTCGTGCAAAGGTCCCACGAAGGTCTCTTCACGCAGTCCCCACCAGGGAACCTCTTCCTTCTTTGCTTTCTCATGCTCCACGATGGAACACCATTGCGCTTCTGTTTTGACTGGGGGGGTGGAAAAAAACCCAAAAAGACTCCATGTATATCATTCACCTATCCTGTTGAATATGTATATTTGTACAGTATCTACATTCATTTTTTTTTTTTTTTGGTTTGTTTTCTAATAAAATCTTGTTGGCATCACCGAGCTTCTTCTCAGAGAGATCATTTGTTGGGACTGAGCGATGTGAGTGATGACACAAACAGTCATCAGCCATTATGCATAACATATAACACAGTAACGTGTGGCCATGATAGGGAACTTCACAGGATAAGACATCATGGTTTAATGTGATCATAGACATTATTAGTGTATAGCCTGTATCTGATTTATTCATTATTGGGGATGTAAGTAAGCAGACATACATATA
>JAXIVH010001148.1:0-31119 GCA_036785325.1 Urophycis tenuis
CACACTCTCTCTCTCTCTCTCTCTCTCTCTCTCTCTCTCTCTCTCTCACCCACACACCCACATACACACACACTCTCTCTCTCACTCTATTTCATTCTGTCTCACTAACACACACCACACACACACACACATACACACACACACTCTCTCTCTCTCTCTCTCTCTCTCTCTCTCTCCCTCTCTCTCTCTCTCTCACACACACTCTATTTAGCTATGTCACACTAACACACACACACACACACACACACACACACACACACACACACACACACACACACACACACACACACACACACATGCGCACACACACATCTATTTTGAGTTAAACATTAGCTATGGAAGACATAAGGATACTAACAGCAGCAGGCACTATTGTCATATCTTAATTAGATATATAGTGTTTAGATATACATTATACTGCATATTTACTACTCTCCTGGTTGTGATTTATATATCCACCAACAGGGGGCAGTGGAGAGCCCGCTAATCTCCTGCGTTGCTCGAAGCAGCCCGAGCCTGAGTGCAGTGCTGTGGGCGTACGGCCGCCTGATCACCGGCAAACTAGAGTGGCTCGCGGTTTCCCTAGAAGACAGGTGTACTCCTTCAGTATGAAAGGAGTAAACGGATGGAAGAGGCAAATTTACAAACAAATCAGCATATGTAACAGCGTGTTCCTTCCTCCATATACTGCGTACAATTTCAGAAGACCGTAAAAGGTACGCTATTCTGAGGGGCAGATTTGGTTATCCAGTCAAACGATGAAGTATGTTCTCCCCCCTGCTGGACATTATGGCAATCTGCAGCTTCTCTCCTGCCTAGGGCTCACATAAGATTGTTATTGTAGACCCAAGGGTTTCCATAATGGAAGGGAACATGTTCCGGCTGTAGACCTATTTATCAGTGCAGTCGCAGTGTTCCATAGGGTTACACACATGCCTGAAACTCCATTAACAACATTCCCCATTGCTATACTGGACCGTCGACAGTATTGATTGTGATAACTCCCATTGAGCCACCATTTCCCCTTAATAAGCGAGGTTTGGGGCGTTTATTCATGCAGCACTTTTCTAGTCTTTTTCAAGTCTTTTTTGTATCTGTTTACATTTCTATATACATTTTATGCTCACAATTTGTTATTACACGACTGCATTCTTGTTTATTGTGTGATGTTGCATTACTATATTATTATATGATATTGTATATTATTACTTATGTATAGGCATATTATATTTCTTAGTTATGTCGAGATTAACAATGCGAAATAATAACAAAAAAACTGCTTGTGCCTGGAGGCAACACAAACCGTCTAACATTTTGTATTAGTGTTCCTTCTGTAAAAAAAAAAATATAATAAACCTTTCAACAATTTCCTCATAGCCTTGTTTAACATTTAACTTTATTCAAAATGTGTGTCTCTTTTTCAATTCATCATATCATATTTTTGCTACAAAGAGTGAGGACGGACAACATATAACTTGGTGTTATATGTGATTTATTGACGATCGACATAATTACATTAAAATCACATTATATCCAATTTGCACTGACTGACTAAATTCTTCTTTCTTCGTCTGTAGAAACAGGAGTCACACATTGACGTCACAGATTTTCGTGCAGGTTGTACGTTCTTAAAAGAGTCTATAGAGGGCGACGTAGGCTCGATAACTTGGCGCACCGAGGTGAAGTCCTTGTTAACCGATGGGCCAGCAGTAGGACATATTCTTTGAAGCTGCATGGTCAGCTGCACCAGGTCCGAGTAACCAAGTTTGCCATTAGCCTACACAATAAAGGTGTATAACGTCTGGGACAGTAATCCTTACCTCCATTCACCAAAACACATTATCACGATTATTTCTGTAGTAGGCCTAAGGCATTCCAAACTCAATAGAGAAACCAAAACAACACCGTTGTTTAAACAAAAAAATAATGATTTATTGACTCCTTTTTCACTTTGAATAGATAACGATCAGTTCAGGAGCTCAGACCTTCTTTCAGACGACGCGATTAAGAGATAACCTCGTCGTGGAGAACGGCGACCCGCTTGACAGTTCCAACGGAATATTATTACTCACGGCGACGCTTATGGGAGTGACATCAGCTGCAGGTCCGACGTCACGACGTGACAATCAGCATTCAGTGAGTAAGGAGCGTTGGGCACAGAAACTTCGATGAGGGATATCACGCACTGAGCTGTCTTAACACTGCCCAAAAATAGAAACGAGGAACAGTTGCCTCAGTTCACACAGTGTTAGCTCTAAGATAAGATACAGGATTTCACCCCCGTCTGTACAGTCAATAATGATTCCTCCTACACCCTGCCAACGCATAGATGGAGAAGTCTGAATCACTTCCGATCAACACTGGAGTGACGAGAGCTAATAGAGCCATGCAATAGAAACACACAGAGCTATGATATTGAGCCATGCAATAGAGCAAATATCCAGCAATATAGCCAATATCCAGCCATGCAATAGCGCCAATATCCAGCCATGCAATGGCGCCAATATCCACAGGCACTTTCCTAAAGTTTTTGGTGATGGTCAAAGTCAAGGGCTTCCATTATTTGTTGGAAGTTAGTGAACAGAATAATACACTTGAGCCAGTGTGGCTCAGGCTAAAATGCTCCATGTATAGCCCAATTATGTCTGCTTTTCTCAATCAATCTGTACTTCTGCCCCCAAAGGCTTCTTAGGCTCCTGATGGCAATGTACATTCCAAGTGAACCAGGCTTTTTACCTGGTGTCTTTCACTTGATAGAAATGTTTGGTATCTCGTATCATTTCTAAATCCAGTGGAAGAAAACTGGCATCTTAAAGACAAATCAAACCATTAATAATTTGGTTCTGCTGCCAGGGAACTTGAAGTGGAAATTACAACCTGGCAGTAAAACCACATCCCATAATTAAGTGCAGTGCACTGTCCTGGTGTCCTAGGCTGCATGTTAACCTACAATGTTTTATCAGCTGCTGCTGAGGAGCAGTAAAATGGTCATAGTCCAGGATCACACAACTGTGGACAAAGTCAGAGTCACAAAAGTAGGCCTCCATGAATGATCTGGTCACTTCCCCGTAACCCACTTTGCAAGTGCAGCTGAAAGGAAATAGCCAAGCAATGTATGGCCTTTATTGTGCAGTGGACTACATTACACTAAGTCCTCATTAAAGATGGCAGATAACTACAGGAGCGCTGCCCAAATCACTCCTTCACAGTGAGACTTAAGATTGTGATATGAGGGCCGTATGAATGGATCATTGGCTCGAGCCTGGATCAAAAGTCAAACGTCTACCAGGGCTGCAGGGCACTCTGGTACACTCTGGCACTCATTGCGTCGCATTCCGGCTAAAGGGCAGTTTTGGTCCGGATCTGTCTGGATCACCAAGTCATTTAGTGGTGCAATCCATCCAGTGTAGCTTGGGACATGTTTCTGACCCTCCATCCTATATATGGAATGCTTCTGGTGATTCTTCACCGTGTTTAATTCAGCAGTGTGAAACCCCAGTAACTCCAGCCATGTTGACATGTTGTACTGCAGTAACCCTAACGCTAACTCACAGGATAAGCCACTCTAGGCTACAGTATTTCGCAAAGTCTGCGGAGTGCTGATCATATGTATATCCCTGATTCTCTGTCCTTGAGTCAATTCCTGCAAGTCGCCAGACATGGGGGGGGGGGGGCGAATCACTAGCATCCCATTATGTTGTGGAAACATTTGGAAAGTGAGGTACTGAGGTACTTTGTTACAAAGGCAATTTCTCTCAGGGATCAATAAAGTATGTCTGTCTGTCTGTACTGCTTGAGAAAGCATATTTAACCTTTGGCCAGTGGAACAGCATGGTGTTAGCGTCACTGAGTGCGTATGAAGCTTGATCACATGATGTGTGCATTCATGGCCAGAAACACAAATGCAATCCAAAAAGGGCCGGGGTATTTATTAAAAGTACAAAGCTTATATTGTTAAGCATGAATAATCTCAAGACAGACAGAAACATTTGAGAAATTCTCCTTGCCAAACGAAGAACTACTTTCCATGTAGATGAGACAATCAAAGCCAGTGTGAGGCATTGATGCTCAACAATTGAACACACTTTGTTCAATTATTGCATGTTCCATTATCCTCTGATTCTAGCATTTGCTGTGGGTTTCCGCACATCAATAAGTTGTGAAAATTGCAATATGATGATGTAGGCTTGCATATTTAAAAATACCCACAGACATATCGCAGATCATCTTGATGCTTTTTAAAATGTGTGTGTGTGACTACGTGACAACGTGGGTGTATGCAGGGTTCAGGCTTATGGAGCCGGAGCACAATGCACACCATCTTATACACATGGGACAGACATGCTTTTTCACCTGGCTTCCTCGCATTGGCGTAGGTGGTCTGCCATCTGGTGTTGCACAGCTACTGTGAAAATGTGTGTTTATCTGGAAGTAAGCCCATGGCTCACCCTCCAGACTTTCACCCATCTGTGGTTTCAGATGATAGGGAAGTATGATAATAATAATAATCCTTTATTATCCTTATTATAAATATTATAATTATAATGACAATAATAATCATAATTTCCAATCAATTCATAATTATTAATCATAATTCTTTGGCGGATTGAAAAACACGCTTTTGAATGCTGGTGGTGTCTTTTTTTTAGTACATTTTTGAAGCAGTGAAGCCACTTCAAACACTTGCACAATACTTACAAGCACACACACACACACACACATACACACACACACACACACACACACACACGCACGCACGCACATGCACACATCCTGTATACGTCGTTTTTTTTTTTTTTAACAGCTCACAGCAAAACATAACAACTCTAATGAATCATAGTGAAATGGAGACATAAGATGTAAAATGGTGGTAATGATTACCCTCTACACTGCAGCAGATGGAGAGGTCAGGTGTTTGCTACATGTGTGAATAGATATGCTAATAATCCAATCACTGGATGGTGTCGAACCACGGAAATGACCTGGGGTCGGTCATGCTTTCTGAAACGTGGAATAGAAATTAATGCGTTTTCATTCACATTTCTCAATTCCTAGAGAAACAATTAATACGATTTGAACTTGGTTTGGATTAGAATATTCAATTAAAAAAATATATATATTTGCCTCCAAGACACATTGCCCGTGTTATATGACATTATGTACAGTGTCATTCTCAGTAATGTAATGTTTTGTTGTCGTCACTAATATTGCTACTGATAGCATACTTCATACCCTTCACTCTTCTGGCTGATTAGGGAAAATGAAGACTGTATCCACTCGTTGCTGTCCGAGAGTGGTAAGAATTACATAGTTGGGGTTGTAATGACCTGCAAAGCAATTGTGTTGACCACTAGGCCTAATGTTTCCATTGTGAGTCTCACAAAATCAGCCTGCTGATGAGTTCAGATGTGTCGATCTAGTTGGTTTCTAAAATCCCCTGCTATATGTGTGCTCAGAATTGTACTAATTACAAATGTTTGATGCCAATGACAAGATCAATGGCCCCTGTAAAAGAAATCAGATGTGAGATGAATCCAGGTCTAGGCCGTAAAACCCAATTTGTTATGAAAAACAAATTGCCCGAATGAAGGGCAATTTTAACTATAAATCAATTATTCAATGGTTTAAGTATACTTTTTAAAACATAATGGCTCAATAGACATTATTTAGCTTCGAGGCCTATTTGACCTCACATCTGATAAGCACAACAACATTTTATAATAACTCTGTTAACTGTAAACGCTTAGACCTACGCTTCAATCAATTTGCCCACATTGCACATACGCACACTTGTATAACCGTTTAGGTAACGCTCGTCGTATTCAAGCAGAGAACCAACCACCAGCATCGTTGCATTCACTTCCAGCTGCCGCGTAGCGATTAGACCCATGCACGCCGGCCGGAGCCGTGGTTTCCACGTGAAGAGGATGACATCCTTATGTAAAAAAAGTGACAGCTCACTGAGCCATTCCCCGGTCTGGACGGCCGCTTCCGCATGCTGCCCGGGGAAAAAACGCTTACGTAAACCAATGAACGTCGGCTGAAGGCGGGGCTAAGGGAGGAGATAGAAATGAGGTCATCGCCAGGGCTAGGATTCAGGGCAGACTTTCGGAAACTGGGGACCACGGAGGGGTACCAAGCCGACCACAGCGCAGTTGTTCCACCCAAAGTACTTGTCAGCAATTGAACATTCACGATTTGCCTCTGAAGATCATATTTGATCAACTCAGGGGTTTTTCTCTTTTTGACGGGTGAGTGACATGCCTTTCCTCCACTTCATGCCTAGTGTTATATGATTGTGCGGTATGACAGTCTCATGCGTTATATCGCTCCTATTTATACATGTATCAATAAGAATGCCATTAATTTAATGTCCTTCGATAAAAGAAAGCCATTTCACCGCTCTCAGGTGACAGTGGTACTCGTGGAGTGGTGTTGTACGCTAGCGTGCAGTGTGCGTTGCATAACTGTGTCAGTGAGTGGGTCAAACGCGGTCAGTAGACTAGCACCGTGGGCACGTCAGCCCCCTTAGCAAGTGATACTACAGTAGGGCCATGCGTCGAGAAATACCGCTTTATACGATCCATGTAATTCCATTATTATTAGCCTATAGATGTGTTGTTAATATATAGGTTCTTGATGACAGCATCTGATCGGTGGACTGTGGGCCGACTGTGTTGTCACGTGAGAGCGATGGGCGACCCTTATCGACTTCAATCTTCTATTTGAGGAATGTTGAATTAGGGGCGAGTGATGTCACATGAAGAAAGGCTGTCAGGTTTCTTGCTTGTCTCGTCAGGTGGCTTCACCTTATACATGGATTGGAGCTGTACCTTTTATCATGAACTCTCGTGTGATCAGTCTTCCTGAAAGCACTCTACAGAATGCTGTACTCTACTGAACACTACAGGCTCCACTGCATATTACTTGTCCTTTGAGCCAACATTCCGTAATAATTTCCTCCTCACTTTAGTCAATAATCATCATCATCGTCATTAATCGAAGGTGAGAGTGTGGGCTCACATTGCACACCTTAAGGCAGGCCTATGGCTTATTTTATCTTGCCTTTTATCTTGCTGTGTGTTCCTTGATGAATGGCCTGCGTGTTCATGTGTATTGTGGAGGGTCATTTTTTCCTTAGCTGCAGTGGACTCGCACGCTGCCTGGAAGCAGCACCCACGCTGGCCATTGCGTAGCGCGCAGTTTAAACGCAGTGTTACGCTCGACAGCCCACATGGGCCGTGTGTGAAAGCCTGTGACGCACGCAGGGATGGGGACGGCTCTGCAGGGAGAACACAGTGGCTGCCTCGTTGCTGTTTTCAATAAACACTACGAGGAGATCCAGGGAGCGGTCGGTAGAGTTGTTTGGAAAAGCACATTCCTCATTCTTTTTTCTTTTCCTTTCTTTTTTTTATCAACCTTTCAAAGGATTTTTTTTTTCCTCTTCTTGTCCTCACATAGTCCCCCAGACTGTACGTCAGCACCCACCCCTTTGCAAAAATATGTGAGGGGAAAAGTTTTTGTGTCTAGTGGTGACGCTGTTTGGTTCAGGCCGAGCGTTGCCATGTTGGTATCCAGGGAGAGGACCACAAGGCCGCTTTGTAATCATTTGTGAGGTGTTGTTTTTGTCCAATTTTTTTTTTTAATCAGAGCTTATTGACCCTGAAGTCTTTCATCTGTGACGAGATGAATGAACATGAACATGTAGGTGTTGGTTCAGCCGTCATGTGTTCCTTTTCTGCTTGCATTCTGGAGGCACACAAAAGCACACCTCATTGTTAGCTGAGCTCTCGGGCTCTTGACCGCAGCGGAGCTGGGTCTTTGACCAGGTAGCACTGTGTCTTTGGACACATGGACAGCAGGTCCTGCTGTATCTGGTTGTGGCATCTGGGTTCAGCAGCTTCCAACAACAATCGGCTGCTTGTCATTGTGATACACTCTTATTGTCCCACAGAACTAACCCCTTCCCAACGCCACAGCCGGTCATGTGTCTGCTCAGCTGTCACCTGTAACAATGAATGATGTCAGTCGTTATGTAAATTCAGCCGGTTGCACAAGACTGTAAGGCAATGCCATGCAAGGTTATAAAATGCGAGCACCTGCATGTTTATGTAAGGTGGTTTGTGGCGACAGAGTAGATGGTGTTTGTAACAGCTGAGCTGTGGGAAGGGAGGGAGGCATGGTGGGAGTCGCTCATTGGGCTGATGTTGATGCAATGACGATGGTGCAACGTGGTCCCTTGAAAGCGGACCCCCAAAGCAAAGCCCAAGACACATTCACTGAATTGTGCTGGTATTGTAATGTGTCATTTACTGATGATGAATACCATCATAGTTATATTCAAATGCATATATTCATTTCCACAAGTGTCATGTACAAATCATTACTTTTGTTTTCGGGTATTTTTGAGTCCAATTCAGAATAGACTCACTTCTGACCCTGGGGGGCCCGGTCGGGATCACATCATCGCCAGCGTGACGCAGGACTGAACCTTTCCCGTGTGCTCCCCTCTGCCCCTCGTTGTGCTCTGCTGCTCCTCCTCCAGGCCACACTGGGCCTTTTATTCTATCAAGCAGAGAGACCTTCCGCACTTGTCGTCCCAAACCGGCCTGCTATTTTTGGACGCCTGGTCTCCCGGACCAACGAGGGGTGAGGCAGAGGCTGTGGAGGGTGTTAGCGCTGCAACCCACAAGTGATGGGCTCATTTATTGATTCTTTTACCGAATCATAGTTTAGAGTTGTATGTCCATATAAACAATAGTTATAGGAGTTATAGGTCTGAAAGGCGCTCAGTATGTGCACCTTGGGCACCTGTAAGCAAATGTTTGGTATTTGTGCCTGATGAATATAAAAAAAAGGTACTGTGAGTACCCCCATTCTCCATGTCGTTCTTAATGAACGCGCTGAGGGTAAACAGAAGGTTTTGTTCCTCTCAAGGATCTTAGGAACTCAATGATGACTGTTGTAGAAAAGTATCCCGGAAAGGCTTTGACTTGCAGTTGTTGTCGTCGCTGCTGGAGTGGCAGTGATGACGACTTCATCAGCCTCAGCCTTCAGCTTCCTTTTCTTTGCCTTCTTCTTCTGGTAAAAAGGTCTTCCACCGCCCCCACATGGTTTCCCCAGACACACACACACACACACACACACAAACACACACATACACACACACACGCAAACACACACACCCACACGCACACACACATGCACACGCACATTTTCCTTCTGTGCCAGGCTTATCACGATTGGGGCATATAAGAGTTACAAAGTACAATGTAACGTCAGACCCATGCTGGCTTCCGCAAGGCATGGCCTGCGTGGTGCAGACAGCCCTGGTTGCTGAAGGAGATCACAAGATGACCCAGGACTGCCATTATATACATATATAAATATAATCATTACATACATTATATAATCATTGCACTCAGGCACTCGTTATTGGTCCTGGGTTTTTCTCTTTTAGAGACTTCTGAAACTAGCTGTGTAAAGCTGACGTGCACCACACACACACACACACACACAGCAGAGAGGTAATCCAGAGCACACGTAGTTGTCCTTTGAATCATAATGAATGTTTGACAGGGACAGACAGGCCCCTCTCTGTCTGTCTGGCTGTCTGGCACACTGGCCCGGTGCTCTGTGGGAGAGGGAGGAATTGGTCTGGCTCAGTGGCTGGCATCCCTGTGGGAGAGGGAGGTAACGGGAGGTTCACGTGTCACTCTGAACTCGGGGTAGGAGCGGCAGACAAAGACAAATGCGGTTTTAATGAAATATTTGATATGCCGTCAATATGATGCCATCGTGAACAAGCTGTTCATGGTTTGCACGGGAAAACTCGTTATCTGAAATTCAGCTTACTTGGGTAATGTGACTCCTTTCCGGACAAAATGGGGGAGAAACGTTAGGATGTCCTTGAGCTGATGATGAATACTGACCAGCACAGACCAAACTCGTCCCTTTTTTGAATTGTGTTTGTTGTGAGCAGACAAACATTTGAAATGGCGGAAATACCAATACTCCTATCTAATGTGCCATTCCATACGACGAGCAAGGTTGTTTGACACTGTTGTGTTCATCCTCCTCCTCCACAGATCATTCACCTCGAACCATCCATTCCCTCTGGCGAACCCCCCTGGGTACAATGGGGTGACTGCGTTCCAGCTGCACGCCACCACACTTTGATCCAAACCCACTCCGCCCTCCCACCCCCCACGCCGCGCCACGCCAGCCCCGCCTACTCATGTCGGAAGACTCCGATCCCAAGCTGTACTGCTTCCCCAGGCTGGAGGAGCAGGACGGGGCCCTGGGCTGCAGGGGGGCCTTCCCCTGCGGCCCGATGGCCCAGCTCCACCGCCTGGGGGGCTACGGCCAGGCCGGGCCCGACCTGGGCCGGGCCTCGGAGGGCAGCGACAGCAGCGGCTCCCTGCCGGACCCGCCGGCCTCCCCGCGCGGCCACCGCTCCCGCCTGCTGCCCGGGGAAGACGTGGAGATGAAGAGCAGCGGCTCCAGCGGCAGCGGGACCGAGTCCCACGGCAACGAGAGCCACGGCAACGAGAGCGGCGGCAACGAGAGCGGCGGCAACGGCTCCAGCGGGAGCTCCGACGGCACCAGCAAGGACTCCGCCCTGTTGGAGTCTTCCGGAAGCAATAAGAGGTAAGCGGCCGCGGACCTCGTGCCGCGTGTGTGTGTACAGTCGGGCTGTTAATCCTGCGGCGTTTCATGTGGGAATCTAGGTTAGAAGGCTCAGTGTGGTGTTGTTGGCGCCAGATTGCGTTGAGTGCGTCGTGAAATGAGTGTAGTTTTTACTCATGCTGGCCAGTGTGTGTGTGTGGGGGGGGGGGGGGGGGGGGGCAGACAGCCGAGGCGAGAGGAAGTGAAGGTGAAATGCTGATATCCTGCTATGGGAAACCGTAGGCGCGGCGACGGCTGACCGGGGAGCTGGCACGGCATGCGCACCAGATGGGAGGCCCTTCACACCCTCTTCCTCCTCCATTCCTGTCTCTATGACGACACAGTGTGGCGGGGCTCCTCCATGTGGCAGACTCGCCGCTCCGCCCACCTCCGCCCGTCAGTGATGTATTTGTCATGAGCACCAGAAGTTCAGGAGTCCTTCCAGACTGCCATGTGTGGTCCGTGGCTACGTTGTTCCAGAGAATTAGCTGATTATTCTTGGTTGTTATTATGATGTGGTGTAATGAATGCCATAGCATAGATCAATATCTATATCATCTATTTTTCCATTAAGTTCTCTATATACCTAAATCGTCCACATCTTCAAACATTAACTCTCACCAAACATTGCTAAATTCCTCTGTTTGCTGTGGCTGCCTTCAGCCGCGTGTATAGCCGAGACAAACAGTAAACAGTTCAGGCAGTTGGCAACCTAGATGCCCTAGGCCACTGTGACAACTGTGTCAACTGTGTGCCTTTCTCCCTTCCCACATTCTTTCCGGTAACGTGTCCGAAGAGATGGGCCAAGTTACTAAAACCAGAGAAGGCTATTGTGGACGGTATTAGATCTCTACTTTCGACTTAGAGTGGCTATTTGGGCAGAGAGTTCCTGTTCTAGGTCACGTAAGCCTGTTATTTTTAGTCACCCGCATTGTACCTAGCAACTCTGTGTTTTGGAGAGCTGTCAATAGACTTTGACTATATTTGGGTACTAAAGCTTCTAGGCTAATACACCGGATTTCTCTCTCTCTCTCTCTCTCTCTCTCTCTCTCTCTCTCTCTCTCTCTCTCTCTCTCTCTCTCTCTCTCTCTCTCTCTGCATACCAATGGTTTTATGGCAAATAGTAGTCAGAAGTTCTCGAGTTAAGGTGGCAATTGCCAAAGAAAAGAGAGTAACAGAAGTAAACCATACTCCAACATATGCAGACAGTTTACCTCTGACGCACACAGACAGACAGACAGACAGACAGGCAGACAGACAGACAGACAGACAGACAGGCAGATAGACAGACAAAAAGACAGGCAGATAGACAGACTGACAGACACACAGACAGACAGACACTCAGACAGACATACAGGCAGGCACACAGACAGACAGACAGACAGACACACAGACAGACAGGCACACAATCAGACACACAGACAGACACACAGACAGACAGACAGACAGACAGACAGACAGAGAGACAGACAGAAACACAGACAGACAGACACACACACATCGGAATGCTAAACACATGGCCTTCATCCAAGTCCTGTTCATAAAAATGACTATTTCATGTGATTCTTCTGAATTCACTCATTCACGACATTGAATCGATGGGATGTGAGAATCAGCCATGTGCCGACGCACCTCATGGCGTCAGGCGCACATCACTGAACCCCCCCCCCCCCCTGCACCCATCTCCGTCATTTAATCTATTTTTAGCGTTAATCACCGCCAATTGCAGCCTTTTTTACTATCCTGCGGACGCTTCAGCGTCGCAGGGTACAGTGACCCCACCGCCTCTATTTCTCTCCATCTCTTAGCCTCTCCTTCTTCTTCCCTTAAGGAGCCTCTTAGTGAGGAGATGAGAGCTGAGATGAGGGGGCCGTGTGGCTAAAAACAGCCCAATCTTCTCCAAGGGCCTGCTTCTTATTAAAGAGCCCACACGCAAAACGCTGGTTGACACACACAAAATAAATTGTCGCATGGACTGATAGCATGGACTGATGGGTTGTCTCCGATGCGTGACACTGGCCAAGTGCCTATGTCAGCCCATGCCTGGGTATTTTTTTCTGTTCTATTCTGAGGGTGTCCAATTTGTCAGTGGGCGTCGGAAAATGTATTGAGGACCACTGAGTGATGGTGTAAGACTTGAGGAGCTCATGACCAGTGACAAGACTCTGACACTTTCTTCCTTTTATTCTCATACTGACACATACTGTATGTGTTAATCATGATGTGATCGCTTTCTATCAATAATCAGATTTATTTTTTGGGGTTGCAACATCCTATTGGATTCCTATGGATATTAAAATCTCACTCTCCTCCTCTCCCAGCTCCAACTCCCACAGCCCGTCCACTCCCTGCAGCTCCAACGCCTTCAGTCTGCTCAGCTCCGAACAGGACAACCCCTCCACCAGCGGCTGCAGGTGAGCACACACACACACACACACACACACACACACACACACACACACACACTCACACACACACACACACACACACACACACACACACACACACACACACACACACACACACACTCACACACACACACACACACACACACACACACACACACACACACACACACACACACACACACACTTAACACACATACACACAATACTATCACCATCACACACCACCACCACCACCAGCATTAGGACTGCACTGGTTAAATTGATTGATGCACTATTCAACTTCCATTGTGTTCTTGGAAGTATTTTATTGTTCTTAAATATTTTGCGGATTTATTTTTTTTAATACTAGTTAACTACCGCAGAACCTGACGTGCTTTCTGTGTGTGTGTGTGTGTGTGTGTCTATGTGTCGGTGTGCGTGTGTGTGCAACAATACAGCAGCGAGGAGTCTGCCAAGGCCAAGACCCAGAAGGAGCTGCTGAAGACCCTGAAGGAGCTCAAGCTCCTCCTGCCCGCGGAGAAGAGGAGCAAGGGCAGCACCTCCTCCACCCTCAACACCCTCAAGTACGCCCTGCGGTGCGTCAAGCAGGTGGAAGGTGAGCAGCCCTCAATACCTCCAGTTTCCGTTTGGTTTTCACAACAGATTGTTGTGTTTACATGACATTTTATGTAGCCGACGCTGTGATCCGTAGCGACGCACAATAAAGTGCGTTCAACCGGCAAAGCCACAAACCCCAGAAAGTGCAAGCATCGCACCGCACCGCAAAGTGACTCAAACAAGCAAACCGCTTCGAGTGCTAGAATTTGGTTTGTACGCCAAACCAAAAAAAAAAAAGCTGACAGAAAGGCAGAACCGAACAATACGGTAGTTCTGAAGTGTTGAGATGTCTCCACGCTTTCCCTGTGTTGTCGCAGCCAACGAAGAGTACTACCAGCTGCTGAGGATCAATGACAGCCAGCCCTCGGGCCTGGATGTCTCCTCCTACACCATCGAGGAGATCGACAGCATCACCTCGGAGTACACCCTCAAGAACAACGTGAGTCACTCCCCCCCCCACACACACACACACACACACACAGCAGCTTTGTGAGTGCCAAGCTGACTGTGGAGACGTGGAGCTTTAGAAGTGTAGACGGCTCATTTCCTGACGTTGTGTAGGACTTCAGAAAGGATATAATTGGATTGTGCCACTGCCACACAAAGGGGGCGTTATCAAACAAACCACGAGGACATTAATTGAAAGCAAAACACAGCACAGCAAATAGCACACACACGAGACTGAGTCATTGCACACCCCCACCAAAAAAAAAAAACTATTTTCCTCCAAGAAGCCAAGCGCTGCTGTGTTATCACCCCCCCCCCCCCCCCCGCCACCCTCCCAATGGTACAGCCCGCTGTTACACAAGCACCATTTTCCCGACGCAGCAATTAACGCCGCTGGCTACATCTCTTTCTCTCGATGATTTGAGTCTTCTGAGAATCGAGATCGCCCCTAACGGGTAAATACTCATTTCTTCATTTTGATGAGCTTGTGGCTTTATGGACCAACATGTCAGAATACACACAGGAGACGGCGCCTTGAAAAACAGCGAGGCCCCCGTAGCGCAGAATAACGGCGAGTCAGAACCGAACCCGGGTCCGCTACGATGACTCATTCCCTCTCTGAAAATAACGCAACTCCACCCAACCTCCACCGTCGCCCCCCCCCCCCCCCCCCCCCCCCCCCCCCCCGATGCGGTGGCTAGGTTGCGCGCCGTTGCATTCTGGGTCGTGGTCGCCGTCGGCGGCGGCCCCCCCAGGGGACCCTTCGGCGCCCTTCAGACCGTTGCGTTCTGCGCGCCCCACAGGACATCTTTGCGGTGGCGGTGTCCCTCATCACGGGGCGGATCGTGTACATCTCGGACCAGGCCGCCTCCATCCTCAGCTGCCCGCGGGGCGTGTTCCACAACGCCAAGTTTGTGGAGTTCCTGACGCCGCAGGACGTCAGCGTGTTCTACAGCTTTACCACGCCGTACCGCCTGCCCTCCTGGAGCATGTGCACCGGAGCAGGTAGAGGCGCACGCACACACACACACACACACACACACACACACACTTTCTCTCTATCTCTCTCACTCACCCTCTCACCCGCTCACAACACTTTCTCTCTATCTCTCTCTCTCACCCTCTCACCCACTCACACACACTGCTTTCTCTCTATCTCTCTCACTCACTCACTCGTACACACACGCACACATACTTTCTCTCTATCTCTCTCACTCACCCTCTCACCCACTCACGCACTTTCTCTCTATCTCTCTCACTCATCCTCTCACCCACTCACACACACACACACTTTCTCTTTCACTTACACACACACACACACACACACACACACACACACACTGGAGGTGCCTACTACAGTACTGCTGTTTCTAGTCTCAGTGTACGATCAGGAACACATGTGCTTTTTTTATTTTATTATTATGCATCATAATAAATTATTTTACTATAATAAATTATTTTTGATGCAAGTCATTCATAAGCAGATTAGAGGCGTCAAACACTGCTGGACACCAGCCAGCCACATGTGGTCCAGGCTGAGATGCCCTCGCTGCACTAATGAAGTTCTCGTCGTCTTCCCAATGTACACCAATTCGTTTTGTTGTTTTCTAAAAATGGTGCCCATTTGCCCGAGGAGAGGCATGAATTACCCGCGCCCAGGTGCTCAGCAGCACCACAATATATGCAGGGCAATCTGTGGTCGATGGAAACTAAACGGCGTCGTCCATTAGGCACAGCTTGCGCCGCTGGCAAGCTGTGCAGCTCTTGTTTTGCTCTCTCACCAAGGTCGTTGTAGGAAGTCAACTGGCAGTCATCTGTTTTTAAACATGGATAGGATGTACCGGGATCAGCGGCCCCGCATGGCCACACACACACCAGGAACAGGGCCGCCGCGTCACCACCGCCTTTCAATTCATTGTATCCACGCAACGCCGCGCCCCCCGACACATCCAGGGGCCGTTTGTTTGTGTAACGGGAGCCGTGAGACACACACATGCTGATGAGGGGGGGGTGAAGGGAAGGCCGCGGGGGGAAACTCGCGTTTCCATGTAGCTTGTGAATTAAACCATGGCTCTCTCTGCCCTTTCAGAGTCATCGCCCCCCGACTGCATGCCGGAGAAGTCCTTCTTCTGCCGTATCAGGTGGGTGGCCGCCTGCTTTTCCTGGTTTCCTGGTTGCGTTGCTTTTATTCAGGCCTGTTTTCCCCTCTGCTCACGCCCGACTCACACACAGCCTTCTGCTGCCAGATGCTTCTTTTTCCTCTCCGAATGATGGAATCACACCCACCGCTTGCACACACAGACACACACACACACACACACAGTTTTTGACACGCACACGGCTAAACAGTTTGCCGCAAATATGGAACTAGTTTATTGCAAATGCTCCACAGTGGCCTCACAGTGGCCCCGCAGTGGCTCCATAGTGGCCTCGCAGTGGGTCTACAGTGGGTCCACAGTGGGTCCACAATGGCCCCCGCAGTGGCCCTTGCAGTTGCTCCACAGTGGCCCTTGCAGTTGCTCCACAGTGGCCCCGCAGTGACCCCTGCAGTGGCTCCACAGTGGCCCCTGCAGTTCAACATCTCGATGCACGCAATGTTGTAGCCTCTCCTTGTAACGCCCGCTGGCTTCTGTCGCTTCCTAACTTTCGTACTTTCGTCTGCCCCCCCTCTCTCTCTCTCTCTCTCTCTCTCTCTCTCTCTCTCTGTCTCGGCAGCGGTGGGAAGGAGTGTGCCGGGGACCTCCAGTACCTGCCCTTCCGCATGACGCCCTACCTGATGAAGGTGCAGGACAGCGGGCACCCGGAGGACCACTTCTGCTGCCTCCTGCTGGCCGAGCGCGTTCACTCCGGCTACGACGGTACACGGCTGTGTGTGTGCGTGTGTGCGTGTGCGTGTGTGTGCATGTGTGCATGTGTGTGCCTGTGTGCGTGTGTGTGTGTGTGTGTGTGTGTGCGTATGTGCGTGTGTGTGTGTGTGTGTGTGTGTGTGTGTGTGTGTGTGTGTGCGTGCGTGCGTGCGTGCGTGTGTGTGCGTGTGTCTGCGTGGGTCTGCGCGGGTCGATACAAGGTCCGGCTGTAAAAGGATGATTCCTTATCCGCTGTCAGGTCCGCTGTTGTGCTGCAGACAGCGTGTTCCAGTGGAGTAACAGAGGGGACCTCTTTGCTTTTCTCTGCAGCGCCCAGAATCCCGACGGACAAGCGCATCTTCACCACCACGCACACTCCGACCTGCGTGTTCCAGGACGTGGACGAGAGGTCAGGCGGCCATTTTATCTGATATTTTCTGGCTTTGAATTCGTCGAATCTATTCAACGCCAACAAGAAGCGCACGACTCTCCCTGCATTGGTGCAGAGTGAGTGGTGCCACCGGGTGCTGATGTTCTGCGGTGTGTTCTCCTCAGGGCGGTCCCTCTCCTGGGGCTACCTTCCCCAGGACCCTGATCGGAACCCCGGTGCTCCTGCACCTCCACCCCAACGACCGGCAAGTCATGCTGGGGATCCACAGGAAAAGTGAGTCTGTCTCCGTGCGTCCGTGGATGAGGTGCAACGTCTGAGCGGGAGAAGTGTGCGTGCTTTCCCTGCAGTGTTCTGATTATGGTTTGGCCCTCTGTCTGTCTCTCTATCTCTCTCTCTCACTCTCTCTCTCTCTCTTTCTCTCTCTCTCTCTCTCATCTCTCTCTCTCCTCTCTCTCTCCTCTCTCTCTCCTCTCTCTTTCTCTCCTCTCTCTCTCTCTCTCTCTCTCTCTCTCTCTCTCTCTCTCTCTCTCTCTCTCTCTCTCTCTCTCTCTCTCTCTCTCTCTCTCTCTCTCTCTCTCAGTCTTACAGTTCGGAGGTCAGCCCTTCGACCACTCGTCCATCCGATTCTGTGCGCGGAACGGCGAGTACATCATTCTGGACACCAGCTGGTCCAGCTTCGTCAACCCCTGGAGCCGCAAAGTGTCCTTCGTCATCGGGAGGCACAAAGTCCGCACGTGAGTGCTGCCATCGACTTGACCCAGTGACTCATAGTGGATTTATTTGATGGCCACAGATAGACTGTGGACACCCGGGGGATCGAACCAGTGCCTTTTCAGACTCAGACACCCGAGCCACGAGATTACCCTGCCCCCTTGTGTCTCTTCAATGTCAGGTTAACAAACTTGGAAAAACAGATTTATAAAGTGTTTTTATTGAGATTCATCAATGTGCATTTAGCGGTCCTCAGGCTCAGGTTTAAAGTGGGTGCTGTAGAATTGCTCTCAGTCGGAAGCTGTCAGTAATAAACATCGATAATGAATTCAAACTCTACTTTATGCCTCCTCTGATGAACACATGCGTTAACGTGTGTGTGCGTGTGCGTTCTCAGGGGTCCGGTGAACGAGGATGTGTTTGTGGCGCCGGCCCTCGCCCCGGGAGAGACCAAGACCATAGACCCGGACGTCCCAGAGATCACAGAGCAGATCCACAAGCTGCTCCTGCAGGTGAGGGGAACAACAAACAACCCCCCCCCCGCCCCCCCTCGCATTGTTAGGTCATTTATCTTGTTCTTTTGTGGAATGTCGTTTTATTGTTTCTTTATTCTTGTCGTTTTATTGTTTCTTTTATCCCCCCCCCCAGCCCGTTCACAACACAAGCTCCACAGGCTACAGCAGCATGACCAGCAACGACCTGCACATCGGTGTCCACTCCTCCGGGGAGAGCGTGGGCCAGGCCGTCAAGCTCCACCCCGAGGCGGAGGGCGAGGGCAGCAAGACCAAGCCGGTGAGTGGAGCCCGCGGTCGCCGGGTCAGACCCCCGGGCGCCGGCCGACACGCCGTTCGCCTCCGCCTTCGCCACCCAGTTTCACTCACGGCGTTCCGCACGTCCTCGTCGGCGGCGTGTTTTTTTTTTTCTCGTGTGCCGACTCTTACGCTACGCCCCGGCCCCCGGGCCTTGCCTCTTCACAGCGCACCTTCCAGGAGATCTGCAAGGGGATCCACCTCCAGAAGAGCCAGGAGCAGCAGCTCTGCCTGGCCGCCGCCGCCGCCGCTAAGCCGGACGCCAAGAAGCCCACCGCCATGAGTATCAGCGGTAAGTCCCCCCCCTCCCCCCCCCACGCCTGGAACGACACACCCGGTGACGCACCTCTGTTTTTGGATTCACACTGTGTTCAACCTTGAGTTGCTCCTAAGCCCCGCCCCCCCCCCCTCTCTCTCTCTCTCTCTCTCTCTCTCTCTCTCGCGGTCTGTGTGCTGTTGTCCAGTAGATGGACTCCAGAGGACCACGGCCGTGGTGCGGCCCAAGGACTCTGCGCCCCCCCTCAATTGGCGGGATGCGGGGGCCGTCATGGAGGAGAGCAGGGCCTCCTTCCAGGAGGAGCTGGCCTTCAACGACCAGACTGTGTACTCCTACCAGCAGATCAACTGTCTGGACAGCGTTATCAGGTACATGTGTGTTGAGGTGTGGCCACGGCGGTCACTTTCGCTGAAACGGTGCTGAGGCAGTAACCTCTGTGTATTATCACCAGGTTGCCCTGGTGATAGTTTGTGTTTGTATTTTCTGCCACCTAGTGGTCAAAAATCATCCTAGACCGGCAGGCTGCAGTTGGCCTCTTCTCGCTATTCCATTCACAGCGTCGCCCATAAAACAAACATAGCATTTCTTTCATCACAGTGTGTGATTGCTTTTCGAGGCTCGCTCGCACTGCATGCCCGGTACCAGTAGACATGCAGGGCCAGGCTCTCAAATGTGTTGTGGTGTGCAGGTACCTGGAGAGCTGCAACCTCCCCATCACCATGAAGAGGAAGTGCCAGTCGTCCTCCATCACCACGTCGTCCAACTCGGACGACGACAAGCAGGGCTCGGCGCGGCCGTCCGAAGGTACGGCCCCCCCCCACCCCCTCTCTCTCTCTCTCTCTCTCTCTCCCTCTCTCGACCTCATCGTGTCCGCATGCCACCGGTCACCAGTGCAGTCCTCGCGCTCTTACTTTGAAATGGTTGTTCTCTTTATCATTAAAAACGTGTATGTTTTGGTCCTTTTTTGGGGGGGGGGGGGGGGGGGTTCTGCTTCTCCAGGGGGGGGTTTCTCTTTTTTATTTATTTTGCACTCTGACTCTGTAAAAAGTCAATGTCTATGGTTGTCTGTTCTCTTTGCCAGAACCAGCCCTGTTAAAGGATCAGCCTGTTCACCGTCCTTTGGGCGATGCAGACAAAAAACCCAGTGAAACCGCCACAGCAGTAGTGGGCACCTCCCTCCCTTTACCTGTGCCTGATAAACCAGAGAGTGTGGTGTCCATCACCAGCCAGTGTAGCTACAGTAGCACCATTGTACATGTAGGGGACAAGAAACCCCAGCCAGAGTCGGGTAAGCACACATGAAACAGGATCCTTCACCTTCCTGTGTGTGTGTGTGTGTCTGTGCGTCCGATTGTGTGTATGTGTGTGTGTGTGTGCGTCCAAGTGTGTGTGTGTGTCTGTGCGTCGGAGTGTGTGTGTATGTGTTTTATTATACTTTATACTATGTTTTGTGTTCATCGCTCTGCTGTAGTTATGTGTTTGTCCTTTGTGTGCTTGTGGATTTTGTGTTGAAGGTTTGCGTTTGTTGTACATGACAATGGTGGCAGGAATATGCAGTATATCTTCACAACTTTACTAGTTGCTGTGTAGAGCGTTTCAAAAGAGTCAGAAACAGGTAGATTATGATAGGGAAGGCCACACAAAGAGAGTGCTGTGGTTGTAAAGATGCACGGCCTCTCCTGCAAGAAATGTGTGTTACATGTACACAACTATGTGGTCCATAATGTATATGCAATCACAGGCCCAATTGGCCCCTCTGCATGCTGCAGATGAAACCCAATGTCACACCTACCAGTATTACATACAATGTAAACGTTATGCCTGCCTATTAACACGGTCCTTCTAGTTCTTAATTGTTTACCACCTCCACAATCAAAGGAGTCAGACACAGAGAATGTCCTAATACTAACTCTGCCTGAGTGTATTAAAAGCCACCCCCCCCCCCCCCCCACACACACACACACACGCACACACACACTCATTACTTGACACAGACGTGAAGCACCCTGGACACTTGCCATTTGTGCAAGGCAAGGCACGCTCACTCAGCTCATTGAATCAGCCGGATGTGTCCGTCTCAAGCTGGTGCTGTTGATGTTTCCTGGGCCCTGGAGCGAGGAGGCTGTTGACAGGCCCAGGAACGATGTAATGTTTGTTCCCTCCTCTGTAGCACTGGAGGCGCTGCCATCTTTGATTTTCATTCACTGCCTATACATGCCCCATTGCACATCTGGCATTCTGGACGCGGTGCGGAAAAGAGGCTCACTCTTCCCGATTCCCAAACCTAGGTCCACCTGTTTCATCATCCTTCCTAGGGCAACTCCAATTTCACAACCATACCCATTATCATAATCATAGGGAATGTTTAGGTTTAGACTTCAGGCAAATGCAGTATGTTGGTTCTGACACACATCCTATTCACCAGTTGAGCTTGCTGTTACTGCGGTGTTTGCTAAATGTTTCTCCGTCTTGCTTCTGTGCGATAATGTCAATGTTAGTTGTTGTTATGATCTTATCAACATGGATTAACTATTGCTCTTTGTGTGATGCAAAATGTGCGCATGTCCTACTGCGTGTGTGTTTGTGTGTCGCGTGTGACGTACACAGCAATGCCCTCATTGTGTCGAGGGTCCCCTGATGCTTAAGTCTCGCCCCAACCTTTGCGCCTCTGCAGAGCTCATCGAGGAGCTGACGGACGGGACCCAGACCCCGGGGCCTCAGACCAGCGCCGTGTCCCCTCCCCACCAGGAGAGGGAGGCCTACAGGAAGCTGGGGCTCACCAAGCAGGTGCTGGCCGCCCACACGCAGAAGGAGGAGCAGGCCTTCCTCTACCGCTTCAGGGAGCTCCGGGGGGTCACCGCCTTCAAGGCGGACGGCTCGCACTACCAGGAGCGCCAGCGGGGGCAGATCGTCAGTGATGGTACTGTTGCTGGACACGCACGCACACACAAACACACAGGGACGCACACGCACACACACACACATACACACACACGCACACACACACGCGAGCACACACACACACACACACACACACACACACACACACACACACACATACACACACACACACACACACGCACGCACACACACACGCGAGCACATGCACACGCACGCACGCACGCACACACACACACACGCACACACACTCACGCACACACACACGCACGCACGCGCACACACGCACACGCACCCATGCACACACACACACACACGCACGTGCATATTCTCACGCTGACGGTAACATGCGTGCACATGCACACGCGTACGCACGTACGATGGATCCTCTTCTCGTCGGTGAAAACACAACCGATGCCCCATTCTCTAGTCTTTGGTCTCACCCCCCCCCCCCCTGTGCTCTTTCTCCCCCCCCCCCCGCCACCCTCAGCTGTGCCCACTGGCAGGGCCTACCAGCCGCCCGGGGCGGAGCCAGCGGCCCGCCGGGGCGGTCGCAACAGGAAGACCAAGTCCAAGCGCGTGAGGCAGATGGCGTCGTCCGACAGCACGGGGTCCCACCACAGGCATCAGCCGCGGCGGCCCCCGCTGCTCCTGCACCACCAGGGCCTGAACCAGACCTCCTGGTCGCCCTCCGAGACCTCCCAGTCCGCCTTCTCCATGGCGTTCCCGGCCGTGATGCCCGGCTACCCCATGCAGGTGGACCCCGCCGCCGCCACCGCCGGCCTGGGCCCCCGCGCCGACCCCTCGCTGGCGGGCTACGGCGACGGCAGCCAGGCGCCGACCTACGCGCCCGCCATCCACCCGGCGCCGTACAACCAGGCCCCCGTGGTCACGCCCGTGCTGGCCGTCATCCTCCCCAACTACATTTTCCCTCAGATGAGCGCCGCCGCCGCCGCGCCCCCCCAGCAGCAGGCCTTCTACCAGGCCGATCCCGCCGTCTACCCGGCGCCGCAGCAGCCCGCCTTCGGCCCCGGCGCCTTCCAGGCCCCGGGCCCCTACCCCGGGGCGCAGCCCGCCTACGCGATGCCGCCTCAGTTCGCGCAGGGCCACAACCCCTTCGCCTCCCACGTCGCGGGGTACCCGCCCGCCGCCGCCTACCCCTTCGGCCCCCCGGCCCCTGTGCCGGACACGTGCAAGGGTCCCTCGCGCTCCTCCACGCCGCAGTCGGCCGCGGGGGGCCGGGAGCCCGCCGGCTCCCCGCCGCTGTTCCAGTCGCGCTGCAGCTCCCCGCTGCAGCTCAACCTGCTGCAGCTGGAGGAGAGCCAGCGCTCGCTGGAGAGGCAGGACAGCGCCACGGCGTTCCCCCCCCTGTGGCCAGTGGGGCGGGAACGGCAGCGAGCGGGACCAAGGGAGAGCGGCCGGCACGCCGGTCCAGGCGGAGGAGCTTCAGCAGGTGAGGCGGGCCTCCTCCTCCTCCTCCGCTCCTCGGGATCCTTCCCACCCCCCCACACCCCCCCCGCACACATTGCACGGACACCATCGCTTCTTTGTAGAATGTTCAGGAGCTAACCGTTAGCGTCGGTGCGACGTCATCGCAAGTCGCTGTCTCACAGTACACAGCCGAGTTCCTCGAGCCCGGCCCAGCGTTTCAACCCTTGTCCTCCTTCCTCTTCACCCCCCCCCACCCTTTGTCTCTGCAGGCGGGCTCACCGGGCGACGGCAACAACAGCGACGCCCACTCCTCGTCCAGCGACATGATGGACCTCCTCCTCCAGGAGGACTCCTGCTCGGGCAGCGGCTCGGCCACCTCTGGGTCCACGGGCTCCGGCTCCAACGGCTGCGGTGCCTCGGCCAGCGGCCACTCACGCAGCGACGGCTCCAAGAGCGGGACGTCGGCCAGCGGCACGGGTAGGACAGCAGCGCCGCCGCCGCCGCAGTCTGTTTGTTTGGTCCAGAAGGGTGTCAGGCCGCTGGCGTCCGATGGTGATGAGGGCGAGGATGTGTCGTGTGTCGTGGCGTTTAGGTTTTTTTTTTTTTTTTTTTTCAAAATTTCTTTTATTTGTTTTCAGCAGACATTACAGTAAAATGTGTCTCACATCACAGTTATGTGCCTGCGTTAGAGTATAAGAAACCCACAGCCTAAATCCCACTAACCCTCCCAACAACCCAAATCAGCTATGGTCACTAAAACAATTAAATAGTTACAGAGCTAGACGAGTTTCGGGTTTTGAATCTCAATTGAATGCGGATGTTTGAGTGTAGAGTTTTCATTCTATCCTTTGGAAGCGGATGCGGTTTTCGTTGTGCGTTGTGTTGTATGTAGCATCATTTTATCATATGGTCATGAGATGGATGACGGTTTTAGAATATATCTATGTATATATATTTAAGAGTCTGGGTCATGATGTGTCTCGGCTTGGGATTGGGTTCTCAAGGAAATGCTTGTGTTTGATTTTTAATAACGGCCTTCTGTGCTGTGGAAGTGCTCAGCTTGATCTAGTCTCTTTAGACATATTTGTGTAAATGGTACTGATGCTGTTCTCCTCGGTGATGCTGGCAGGGAGTAACGACAGCAGCCACTACTTTGGCAGCGTGGACTCGTCCCAGACCAGCCAGAAGGCCAACGGCAAATCGAATGACGGCGAGGCCGGAGCCATGGAGGTGGTGCCGAGTGAGCACTTCAACAAGTACGTACCTCCCGGAGCCCCCCCTCTAACCTAGTAACCTTAACCTAGTGAAGTAACGAGAGAGAGAGAGAGAACTAAATAAATGTGTCAAAAGTTAACATCGTTGTTGCAATATGCTACCAGCCTAATATAAACTAAAGAGATGAAATGTGTTTCTTGTGTTGGACTCCAATGAATGGTCGGTGTGATGTAGTCTTTATTAGTCCCCAAGTGTAGTTCAAAGTACCAGCCCTGCGGTGAATCGTTTTAACCACTAGATGGCACACCTGGACATCATATCCAAAAGTCACTAGCAAAAGTAAAAAGCCTGAAATGTCCAATGTCCAATGAAATGTCCAATGTCCAATGTCGTCATGACTGACCGTAACGAAGTCAGTGAAGACAACACGAGCAGCTCTCTAAAGCGGTGTGTTTGTGCCGGTGCTCCAGTGATGTGCAGCGGGTGCTGAGGCAGGACCGGGAGAAGCTGCGCCTGCTGCAGAAGAACCAGCCCCACTTCAGCGAGGAGCAGAGGAGGGAGCTGATGGAGGTCCACCCCTGGTTGAGGAGAGGCTGCCTCCCCAAGGCCATTGATGTCAAGGTAGAGCTCTCCTCTCTGCCCGTCTCTCTCTCTCTCTCTCTCTCTCTCTCTCTCTCTCTCTCTCTCTCTCTCTCTCTCTCTCTCTCTCTCTCTCTCTCTCTCCTCTATTGCTCGTGTTTCCTTTTTGATCTTCTGTTCTGTCTATTGGTTTCACTTCATGAATCAGTGGTTTCCAACTCGTGGCTCGGGAACCCACCGTGGCAGGTGGCTGAGGTTTTAGGGTCACAACAGTCACAACAGTAGTGGCAGTAGTAGTGGGGAGAGGGGGTGGTCCACTAACCGGAGGGTTGGTGGCTCGATCCCCACCTCCCACTGTCCACATGTCCAACCCCTCACATGTACTGATTGTAAGTCGCTTTGGACAAAAGTGTCTGCTAAATGTAAATGTAAACAAATATTACCCAATGTGTACTAGGCATATGCTTACAACTAACAGATAAATAGACACCAAAAAAGACTTTGTTTATTAAAAGAAATAAGGGGGGGTGGGGGGGGGGGGGGGGGGGCGCGTTTCGCGTTTTACACGCCTCTCATGCTAGCTGTAAAGCTACCCGTGCTCCCGTCCTGATGAGGTCCTCCCCCCCCCCCCCCCAGGTGTGCCCGTGCTGCGAGGACCCGGCCGCCGAGGCGCCATCGACCACCGCTGCCACCACCAGACCACCGGGCTCAGATGGCGCCGGCTGCAAGACGGAGATACGGGAGCTCAGCGAGGGCCGCCCCGGCTCAGCCGGCCCTCCCTGCGCCCGCCTCTCTCCTGGCGCTGTGGCTCCTAACGCCGCCAGCTAGCCCCCCCCACCCCCCCCGGGGGGGGGGGCGCGCTCTAAGACTCAATGTTACCAAACGCCGTTCCGACAACTTTCAAGACGCAAACCAGGAAGTGGTGTGGAAGACATCTTATCTGTGACCATGGCCCGTGGCCGTTCACCCCGGGTCTGATTTAACATGTACACTGACGCACATTCTTTGTTTTCACTTGTTTTTGTTGTTGTTGGGTTGTCTTAACGGTTTACTGTCCGCAGTGCTATATAAGCTAAGTTTGTCACGGTTAAAAGAGAAATGCTAATGAAGAACCCCATTATTTATTTAAGATTCTGTATTGACTTTATCCAAGCACTGTCTCTGTACTTGACTGGAAACCAGTCCCTATGTTTTATTTTTCAACTGCCTTCACCTGAAGATCTATTTTTTACAGCTCGACAATATTATTTGAGAGATAGGGATTTATTTGTAATTTCTGAATATGTCAATATATATTTCTATTTTTATACAGAAACTACTTGCTGGCTCAAAGGCAGATTTATATCTTATCTATTGTATGTTATGGCAGATACACCCACAAGAGGGACCAGTGATATATTTGTATATTGCGTTTAATAAAAGAGGAAAGAGATGAAAGCCTCCACACTGGCCGTCACATTAGACTTCATCCTAAAGAGTACTTAGTGGGAATTGCCTGAAATGAGGTGCACTAAAAAACGCAATTGAATAAAAAAAACCACCACAAATATAAAGAGTAAGAACTGATGAACGCAGCAGCCACTATGTGAGCTCGGTGGTTTCCTGTGACGTCCTCGTTCGACGAACATCCATTGCAGCCGAAGCTCGTTTTACCCTTCATGTCAAATGTGTGGCCACTTTTGAAGTCGGAACTTTTAGGGTTATTGCATGGCATAAAGCAATTTAAGCGGGTTGTCGAATGTCTCTTTTTCTAAGCATCTGTGTCCGTGAAGATGTGCGCCACCAGTCACCCTTCACAGACGAGATTAAAACACGCTCCTATATTGTAAATGGCTCTGGTTTCTTTTTCTTTAAAAAAAATAATATATATATATATACAACGTTTGCTTTTGTCGGTGAGGCACTTTAAATGTCTGTTTGTTTTTGTCTTTTTTTCTACAAAAGCTCGGCCTCAATACAATTTAGTTTGAAGTCGATTTATGTAGAGCTCTCATTAAAAATGAATCAGAGGACGCTCACAATCGACTTGTATTACCGTCCATTTTCTTTCTCTCTTCTAAAGACCCATTAGGCCTATAATGTGTTATTTGACAGAAGTACTACTGTTCAGCTGCGAATTGGTTTGTAAGGGGCGTTAGTCCAATGCACTCAACGCAACCGTTCCGATATTATTAAGGTTTAAGAGCCAATCAGAGCAATCAATGAGTGTTAACGACTTGACTCAGTCAGCCTGGTCACACATTTATTCAGCAGATTGTTCCACGAGTTAAATGAATGATTTCAAGTAGCCCAGATAGGCCATAATAACATTACAAAGATTTACACTGTACGACACAAATCTTTAAATATTTGTATTTTAAAGATGTGTAGCCTGATCCTCCCATCTCCTTCAGAGCCCAACAGTCTGCAGACAGGGGAGCTGCGTGTCTGGGCCGTGGATGTATACGTCTGGGCTCGTCTGATCAAAGCGGCCACGGTCACTATCCTGTTCACACCTCAGGTTCTTGAAGACGAGGTGTGAAATAGAACCCCCAACAGGGAGTGTTCACACCTTTGGTAGTGGGGGTGGTCCCCCCCCCCCCCCCCCCCCACACACACACACACACACACACACACACAAATTCCGGTCCCTCACTGCTCGGACATGAAATCATAAATCTGCTACAATATCCTGTAGGCCTACTGATGATCTTGAGTTTAGTTTCTACATCCGCAGTTACACAGGAACTACTAGGAGCGTGCCTAGTAAAAACTTTGATCAAAAAAGCTTCTATTCCAACGTAAAGTTCAATAGCAATGAAACGGTTCCTCGGGACAGGGTGTCTTTGTGAAAGTAGTCACACCAGTGGGGGCGGGGTGGGGTTGGGGGGGTTATCAGCGGGCCTACCTGGCGATGCAGGACAAGAAAAGCGTCTGCACCTCTCGCTGTGCTTTCATTAATGAAATCTGAGAACCGTTCCAGTAAAATACGCTGGTCTTTTAAGTGCACACAATGCATGCTTTCATCAATATGAATCTTTCAATATTGTTTTTTTTTTTTTTTTTAAACAGTAGCCTCGGCCTAGATATAACAATGAAGCATCCTGGGTTTGCTGAAAGGTTATAAACTGAGACAGTTATCATGTGTTGTCTGTTAGCCCATATGTTTAAATAATTAAACACACAGCCCAACGTTGGCAGCTGCAGTGTAAAATCATACTTCTTTTCCTAAGATGTAATCGTCCATTGAGCATTTAGCTTGCAATGTGCTTAAGGATAATTAAATACAGACCTATAGGTCTACACATTGATACTCTGCTGGTAACTAGGAGAGGGAAAGGGAGAGCAAGTTTATTTGCTAAAACATCACATCCCATTTATGTAAAACAATTGTCAGATACACAAATTTGGTGACCAATCGTAAATATTGTACATAAAATGCATTAATTGAAAAGGATTGTATTTATTTAAAGACAACACAAAGTCAACATGGGTAACTACACAGAGGTATAGGCCTAACAGTAATTTTACATGTATTCATATGAAATTAAATTCTATAGGAGGAAAATAATTCACACACAACTTATCCAGCTTCTCTAGAGGGACAAGCAAGTTCCCTTAGCCATGCTAAAAACATAACATGTAAATATTTACATTTCCCCCTTTCCAAAGGCCTGGCAAGCTATCTTTACAAATGAAAACCACACAGGTCAGCATTGACCACAGCAGCTACTTTAAATAGATAACACAATTAAATATGTTTACAAATTAAATTCAAAATAACACGTTTTTTTTTTTTTTTTAAATCACACAAAGAGCTTATCAGATGGCACTCAGAAACATGTCAAAGTTATCCTAGCTGTCTTCATTCTACTGGGCCGAAAGTTTACAAATCACCACCAAATCTAATTTCTAAAACTTGCACAACTGGGCGCTTGTCTACCAGGGTCTCCACATTGATTTGTGATAGGACAAATATTGTAGACTCGACACGTCCTGGCTTTCCCCTTCGTGTATAGATAAGTTGCTTTGCTCGGAGTCCGTCTCCTCTAGATCCGAGCAGAGGTCGTCAGTAGAGGAGGACGGGGCCGGGGACAGGGCGGAGGAACGGGGGCTACACGGGGTGGTCCGTCCGCTCTCGGATGAGGGGGACCAAGTGCTGCTACTGTTGTTGTTCTTGTTGTGAGGGGGGCAGTCGGAGAATATGTCTGACATCATCACGTGGAGTCGATCCTCGTCGTTCAACGGCATGCTCTCCAGAAGGTGGTTGAGGAGATCCGCGGCGATCGCCGGGTCGATACCCGGACAGTTGGATACAAAACTGTGCACTTCGTGCATGCACTGGATGTAACCCGCAGCGAACCTCTCCCGGGCCTCTCTGTTCACCACGTCCAATTCTGACGATGAACCAAGAGAGACAAGTTAGTTCAAACCCATAAAGCACACATGATACTAGCAGTATAATAACATTATACACGAGTCGTACCCTGCGCTTGGTTCTGCAGAATATTCTCCACCCGTCTAACTGTCAACTCCAACACCTCAGCGTTCTCCATCTTTGATTGCAACTGCGAATGAATAAAATAAATCATTGTAAGTAACTAAAACCGATTAAGTCTAAGTGATAACATAACGTTTGGACTCCAGACTCATTCCTTTTTGATTGCTAATACAGTCACTATTCTTACATCTGCGTCTGCCAGAGCTCGGAGTTCCTGCAAACTTTCATTGATGCGGGCCCTCCTCTGCTTCTCCACCATGGGCTTCCGGATCTGGAGGAGGAAAGAAAAGTGAACACACAATCATAACGTTGTAGCCTCCAAAACAAAAGCCCACAGGATTGCTACCACTGAATAAACACGCGACACACACACCTTCCTGTCCACTTTGAACTCTCGGGGCTTTTCGTCGCCGTTCATCCCGTTTGCGTGGTGGCGAAAGGGGGCCATGTTGGTGCAAACACCACGGCGGTAACAACCACTGAATGTATCGTACACACACAGCCGTTAAAAGTGTGTCAATAGGGGCAGAGCAGATGGCCGGGGGTCCCAGCTGCCAGAGAAAAAAACCGTTTGCCGAGGGGTGCTCGCCTTACTTCTCAGCTGAGCGCCGGAGTGGACAACATGTATATATGTACGGCCCCTGATTTACATATGAATGGAGGACTGCGGCTCGAGGGGAAGACCGATGGCGCGGGCTGGTCACAGACCTTCCAGCCAATCAGCGTCGAGACTTCTGCCTCAAGTGGAACCCTGCTTCTGTGTTTGAATCTGAATGCAGAGAAGAGAACTCATGGTTTATTAAGACGAAGGACCTGTAAAGCGACAGTCTATAACACATTGCATGCTCATGTAGGCTATGCCTATTTACCCCCCCCCAAAAAAAAAAAAATATATATATATATATAAATAAATAAAAAAAAATATATATTATTATTATTATAAAAAAAAGAAGGTTTGAACAGATATAAGGAGAATAAAGAATAAAGCAAGCAATCAAACTATGATGTGACATGTATATTAATTTTAATGAAATAAATATATGATTAAATTAGGCATTAATAGATGTACTCTACTTGACTTCTATCAGGTTAATTCACAAGACCATTCAACGGCAGTTCTCACGTTGCATCATTAGTCACCTTCTTCTTAATGCCTCTTTAGAAAGCAATTAGCCAGCTATTAGGCAACTTCTCAGCTCTTGTGGGTTACATGGTGGGTATTTTTTGTGAGATTCGCGCAGCTATACTGTGTAAGCATGTGAGTCTGCCTTATTGAGAAATATAACAGCTATGTATCTCGTACAATGCCCACAATGTACAAGACACGAGTTACATAAAAGACTTCATGTTCCTCATCATTAT
>JAXIVH010001149.1:10000-17500 GCA_036785325.1 Urophycis tenuis
GAGTAATGCAGGATGTCGAGGTCCTAGTGATGCCCCAGGGTTATATCTCTCAGTGTCCAGACCTCAACAGAAGTAAGTACACCATACACAATCAATATCCCTCTTGCATGTACGTGACTCCTGTATTTACAATACTAACATCCCATAGTATCATTAAATGCACAATCTTACCGACTCGTCTGAAAATGTTGTGGAGGTAATTCATGTGTTTTTTTTGTGTTAACCATTGCTCATACTACTATTTTTGTGTGATATTTCACATTCGATATAATTTCACTATCAAGGTTACACATACACATCTGAGATGTAATACGCGGCAGCTGTTGATATCCACGCTATACAAATGACATCGTCTCATATTCTGCACATCATATTCTGTGTTATCAAAAGATTCTGCAAAAAATGTCATTCAAATCATTCATTTGGATTATCAGTGAAAGTTCGAATTTCTTTTACTATAATATTACTCCTACGTTTACCGCTACCCATCATTGGCGACGGCAGCAAATGACGACAGCAATACTGATGCGACTCCATGCAGAAGAAGTACTGTCGGTGCGACATCCATTTGCCGCTGTACTGTAAGGTAGCCTTGCCTGCAGAGTGTCTGCTCGACCTGCCACCTCGCCATGTATATTATGCAAGCTCACAGCGGCTGTTATGAATTCACCTGTCAACAGTGAAAGGGCACGGCAGATCGATACCGAGTCGCCCCTCATGGACAGCCGCGCCAGTGGTGCTCGTGCATTCAGTGGACCACACACGCACAGGCACACACTCACGCATGCACGCACACACACACACACACACACACACACACACACACACACACACACACACACACACACACACACACAGACACACACATTAACACACACAAACACACACATACACACACACACACACACGCACACACACTCCCACACACAGACAGACACACACGCACTCACGCACACACACACACACACACACACACACACACACACACACACACACACACACTCCCACACACACACACACACAGACACACACGCACTCACGCACACACGCACACACGCGCACACACACACACCTTCAAACGCACAGGATCTCGGGAGACCTAGAAAAGCCCACAGATGAAAGCCTGTGTAAAAAGGTTTCCTATTTGGGTGTAGGAGGCGTGTTAATCTGGAGGGCGGCAGTAGCTCAGTGGGTAGAGCGGGTGGACAGAGCGGGTCGTTCCGCTAACCGTAGGGTCGGTGGTTCGATCCTCTTGATCCCCCCCCCTCCTCCTCCAACTGTCCACATGTCGAACCCTCACAAATGTACGGATTGTAAGTCGCTTTGGACAAAAGCGTCTGCTAAATGCCACCCCCCCCCCCTTTTTTTTTTTTAATCAAATAATCGCCAACATCATGTTCCTATATGAAATAAAAAAAATAGTTTAAACATTTTCAACTTTTTTTGACTTGACATATGACTATATAAACTTGATTTGAACTCAAGTTTAAGTTTAAACAATCACACAAGCAAATTATAATACCATAGTGAAGAAATGAGTGCCTAAATAACATCTTGTCTAATGAGTTGCCGTGCGGCTTGGAGGATAAGTCAAAACATGGATTTATTAGTATAAATATGTCATTGTACTCTCAGCCACAAAGTTAAAGTGACTCTTCGCCCAGTTAGCTTTATCTGTTTATAAATATCCGTTTCGCCACCTACACATATTTGTACAAATGTATCCAGTGAATGCACTTTCCCAGTACTCGTCTGCAAGGTTTGTTCCGCTCATGAATCATTTAAACAGCGTTGTGTTTCCCCAGCCTGCCCGACGTGCAATGATTTCCATGGGCTGGTTCAGAAGATCATGGAGCTCCAGGATATCCTGGCCAAAACCTCCAGCAAGGTATGGTCGAGCAGCAAGCCGCTGTGGTGCATCTTGGGAAATATAAAATCTCTGAAGCAACTCCGCCGGCTTTGATCATTTTTATTAAAAAAAGCAACAAGTGATCTGTGCGGTTTGGCTCGTATTTTCTTTCAGGATTGTGACACCGGATTTCAACGATGCCGGTTCACCTGGAGAGACGTGCCTTTATAGCCCTTGATATGCTTAGTGTGTTTCTTCCCGCGTCTCCCTGATCCAACGCACAGAGGATCAGAGACCAAAGAGTGACGTCTCAATGCCAATCCATTTGGCTCGAGCCATGTGCTCCTAACCCCTGACTGCTGACATTCTCCAGTAACACAGGAGGATACAGATGATTAGAATTATTAAGATGAGGAGGAGGATGATGATGATGACGAGTATGATGACGATGGTGATGGTGATGATGATGCCGGCAACAAACGAGGCTCACTCCCGGTTCCTGTTCTTCTCGTTCTTCTCCCTTCCATTTTGGGTTTTTTTTTTTTTCTCTCATGGCGGGCGTGGCGCGACGTGCGGTGCTGATGCTGGGGGATGCTGGGGGATGCTGTGAGCAGCTGTCCAGGGCGGAGGAGAAAATGAACGGCCTGGACGGATGCTACTGCGAGAGGACCTGCAGCGTCAAGGGGGGTGGTGTACCGGGAGGACGAGGGCTGGACAGATGGCTGCAGGAACTGCACGTGCACGGTGGGTCTCCCTTCACGCGCCGCGCCCCCCCCCCCCCTCCATGCTGGGGTGTTGTGCACTGTGTGTGTGTGTGCGTGCGTGTGCGTGTGCGTGAGTGAGTGATTGCGTGTGTGTGTGTGTGTGGGTCTGTGCGCCTGTTGCTGGTGAATGTCTGCCACTAGCTGTGATTAGTGGGGGGTGGAGGTGTGCTGAGTGTCTCTGCTAATATGTGAATGAAGGGCATAGGTGTGATGTCTGTTTGTAATTCAGCATATTTAGCATATTTATAGTATTTCTTTCATGATCAGTGTGTGTGTGTGCGTGTGCGTGTGTGTGCGTGCGTGTGCGTGCGTTTGTGTGTGTGTGTGTGTGTGTGCGTGTGTGTGTGGGCGTGTGTGCCTGTGTGCGTGTGTGTGTGTGTGTGTGTGTGTGTGTGTGTGTGTGTGTGTGTGGGCGTGCATGTGTGCGTGTGCGTCTGCTGGTGCACACCAGCCTCATCTTCCCAGCGTGGGTCTTGCCTTTTGTTTAACCGGGCTGTTCATTAGCTTTGGGGTGTGGTGGGTGGGGAGGAGGGAGCCAGGCTGGTGCTAGACAGTCGGGGGGAGGGAGGGAGGGAGGGAGGGAGAGGAAGGAGAAGGAGGAGGCGGGGGGGGGGAGGGAGGGGAGGACAGGGTGCGACAGACTCATCGTTGGTGAAATACGTTGTCATCATCCCCTTAGAATAGAGCGGGGTTGCCCCAGGTTACCCGAGCGATGATAATATATTAAACACATCACTGGGAGAGCAACAGGACTCGCTCTCGCAGGTTAACCCCTGCTGCGCCGGATCCCCACGGCTGCCGGCTCGCCGCCAGCCCACGGCAGGTACGCGCTACGGGGTAATAAGCCCGCTTTTGTGTGTGTGCAATTCCCCCCAACCCGCCCGACTCCCAACTGATTTTTTGGATGTTTTTGATTTTTTTTTTTTTTTCAAAGGTGTTTATTCGTTTATTACTTCCGAAAATCTGAACGGAATCACTCTGTGTGCGGTGGGCTATTTTTCAGCTAAACTGCGGAGCCTTCACACACACGATCAAAACTAGCAATCAAAACTAACCTAGCAATTGCAATGCTTGAAACTGGCTCTGGGTGACTTGCTCACTGTATTAACAGCAATGAATTGTTTTACCTTCGTCTGACAAATGCACTTATTGTAAGTCGCTTTGGATAAAAGCGTCTGCTAAATCCCCTAAATGCAATATCATGTTTTCATATTTTCATGTTCTCATGTTCTCATGTGGCAGTAGGTCAGTAGGTAGGTAGAGTGGGTGGACAGAGCGGGTCGTCCACCAACCGTAGGGTCGGCGGTTCGATCCCCTCGATTACCCCTCCTCTAAAACTGTCCGCATGTCGAAGTGCCCTTGAGCAAGACACTGAACCCCAACTTGCTCCCCGGGCTGCTGAACATAGCAGCCACCCCCTGCATCCTATGTACCATAGGATGGCTCAAATGCAGAGAACAAATGTCATTCCCATATCTATAAAATACTGCATATGTTTTCTCATGTTTTCTCGATTCATCAAAATGCATCGTCTAGCATGTGACCAGGCTCAAGCAGTGTTTGAGATTCACCCAAAGTATTTCAACCGAAAGCAAAAAAAACAACAAAAAAACCCCCCAGACCACCACCACCGGCCAGCCTGGACAGAGAACAGATTTCCACACGGCCGACGCAACGCACTTCACCGGCGCCGCCGTCTCGGCTTTAACAAGGACTCCTCCCGGCTCTGAATATGGATGGCGCACTCCAGAACCGGGCTCCAGCACCAGCCAATCGCGGGTGCCTTTCGCGCCCGGCTGCCCGCCCCCCCCCTCGCAACAGTGGGAAAATCACATAACTCTCAGTACATTGCACCTAATTGCTCCTGACAGATGATAATTATCATTAGGGATTTCGATCTGCGCAATCATGCGGCAGAGCGTCTTGGCTGGCTGGCTACAGACCGCGCTCGGCTGACGATTCCGGGGGCCAATTAAGCCATTAGACTGGGGTATGTTCTTCAGCTTATGCCTGGCAATTAGCCACCGACCTTTCCGATGCAAAGGTCATGCATTAAGATGTTATCAATTTTCGAGATCAGTTACATAGGTGTTGGTAACGGGGACGTTCCCGTTTGTCGCAGACACACACACACACGCAGGTACGCACACACACACACACTCACACACACACACCGCGCGCGCACACACACACACACACACACACACGACACACACACACACACACACACACACACACACACACACACACACACACACACACACGCGCGCGCGCACACACGCACACCGTGGAAGCGGCTGTAATGAAACAGATGGACGAGATGCGTACATAACGTAGTTAGAGACACGATCTACATTGAATTATTCCGATGGTTAGATTCAACTGGATACGGAGTTGGTGGGCAGATATGACCAATTATAAATATCTCGATCTCGTGATATACTCACGGGAGTTTAAATATGGTACCTGTCCTCGCTCGAGCCTCTGGAACATCTAGTGACAGGGAAGCTGAGCTTTTACAATATGATATGATATAATATAATCTAAATTACGAAGAATAAAATTATTAAAAAAATATGTTTCCATTTAATTTTTTTCCCCCTTTTATTTCACTCCATTGTTATCACATCTTCAGACCGCACTGTCCTACCTTGGACATCGTTGCCCTGTGTGGTGGGAACGCTCCCCGTTAAATCACCCAGACGTACATTAATTAAACATGGCGAGCAAACTTGGTGACCCTCGGCGGCCATCTTGAGTGCTGACGTCCCTCTGCTGTGGTTCTCTTGTCTCCTCCCCTACAGAACGGCACAGTGCAGTGCGAGGCCATCTCCTGCCCCGCCCCCCAGTGTCCCGCGGGGACAGCCCCCGCCTACGTGAGGGACGCCTGCTGTAGGGAGTGTCAGCGTGAGTCCCACCCTCCCCCCCCCGCCTGAACACACACACACACACACACACACACACATGCACACACACACACACAGACACACATACGCATATACACGCACGCATGCACACACATACACGCACGCATGCACACACACACATATACGCACGCACACACACACACACACATGCACACACACATGCACGCACGCACGCACACACGCACGCACGCACACACAAACAGACACACACAGACAAACACACACACACACACACGCACACACAGACACACACACACACACACACATACACACACACACACACACACACATGCCCGTTTAGACCCACTCACATTCTGAAACACAAATCACATACAAATCACACACAGGTGTCAGAGAGTGACACACGTCTCCCCACGTGTTGTTTATGAATGTGTGAGGAGTGTGGACAAATACGATCGTTGAATGCGGTGTGCGCATGCGGGAAGACACAAGGACAAAATAACAATTTATACAGCAGCTGTGATACATAGGGTCTCCTGAATTGAATTACATTTTAATTATTTAGGTAATGCAAAAAGCATGTTCTTACGTAACCCCCTCATGCGTGGCTGAAAACAGCCACTGGAAATTCACAGCACAACAGCAGCAGCCATGGCACGCCCTTACAAGGACTTCCTGACAACTGACCGGGTATCTCTCTGTCCCTCTCTCCCTCTCCCCAGTTCTCTCTCTCTCTCTCTCTCTCTCTCTCTCTCTCTCTCTCTCTCTCTCTCTCTCTCTCTCTCTCTCTCTCTCTCTCTCTCTCTCTCTCTCTCTCTCTCATTCTCTCTTTGTCCCTCTCCCTCTGTCTCTCTCTCCCTCTCCCCATCTCTCTCTCTCATTCTCTCTCTCTCTCTCTCTCTCTCTCTCTCTCTCTCTCTCTCTCTCTCTCTCTCTCTCTCTCTCTCTCTCTCTCTCTCTGTCTCTCTCTCTCTCTCTCTCTCTCTCTCGCTCTGCTGCGTTGCTAAGCTACCTCCCTAACATGCCTCCTGAGATCAACCCATCCTCTTTACATATACATGCCCCCAATCAATTATTCACTAGCCTGCTCGGAGACACAGATGGCTACCAATCACCCTGTCAGGGACCACAAGAAAAAATAGGAAAAAGAAACGGCCGATATGGCGATATATTCTAGTGGCTATATTTTACGGCAAAGTACAATGAAGGTTGCGCTGTTAGTGTAGTGCAGAGCGACAGGAGAGGTGTGCCAAGATGGATGGAGTGTGAGACTCACATGCTAATGGTGAGACTCACATGCTAATGACACGCGGGATGCATAATCCATGCCGGGGTTATGGGATGTATTAATAACGATACATGCACTCACACGCTGACAGAAATCTCCCCAAACCTCTTACTACCTCGCATCGCATTCACTTCACGGGCGACGCCGCAAAAACTTGAGTGCTTAGGGCATTAGCATATTACAGTGCAATCTGCAGCATCGCGCCGGTCGTTCTTCGGCATGTTAAAACGTTATGTTTGTAGTTTGTTCGGAATTTCTTTCATTTTAAGTGGCATGACATAAAGTGTAGACAACCCCCCCCCACACACCCCACACACACCCCCGTTTCCGTAGTTTCTCCTGTCGGCACCCTTGTGCAAGATGACCAAAACGTACCCTTCTCCTGCATGGCTCTAATCTGAACTCACTGTAAATCACTGAACGGCTCTAATCTGAACTCACTGTAAATTATTTAGTGGCTTTCATCTGAATTCACTGTAATTGACTTATAATGGCTCTCATGTGATCTCACTGTAAATCACTTAATGGCTCTCATCTGAACTCAATGGAAATCACTTAATGGCTCTAATCTGAACTCAGTGTAAATCGCTTAATGGCTCTAATCTGACCTCACTGTAAATCCCTTCGATTGAAAGCTGGTCATAGAAACGTCCACGTCAGTTGGCGTTTGTTCCCTTTTTTTTCTGTTAGTCTAAAAACAAAATGTACCAG
>JAXIVH010001149.1:22500-31114 GCA_036785325.1 Urophycis tenuis
AGACCAAAATGGCCGCCCATACTGGTTACTGGATGCCTCGCGGTCTTGTCGCTCCTCGAGCAAGGCATTCTGTTCTGACGCATTGTCGCTTGCGTGGCCGGTGGAGATGTCATGTGACCCCGTTTTGTTTTGTGAAAGGAAACGTATTCACTTGGTCGCGTGACGCGCACACACACACCGCTGACGCCCCTCTCAGTGTCTGTTACCCAGAATGCCTTGCAACGACAAACAGAAGAAAAACGGTTACTTGACTTATTTAAGGAGGGAGGGAGGAAGGGCACCGGGGGAGGGGAGCGGGGGGTGAGGATGTGCCGGACGGAGGCCTCACCCCTGGCTGTTCTCAAAGAAGAGCGAGTCAGCGTTTTTTTTTTTCGGCCCGTCGTCTCCGGCTCCTGCTGGTCTTAATGAAACGGATTCATCAGCTGTCAGGAGAGACAGGGAGGGCACCGCACCGGAGGAGTCTGCTAAAGCCCACACACTGGGAATAAAAGGGGAAACTCTTTAATTAGCTTTTACACGCTTCTACTTTTATAATGAGCATCACTAATGAACTTCATTCAACTTTTATTTCTTTTTTTTTTCCCCCCCTTGATTAACAACAGGGGAGAACCGGGGGGGGGGAAACAGTTTGGTGTTCCGCGGTGCCACTGCCCAGTCTGCGTACGGGCGGCGTGTCTCTTGTCAGTTATTGTGCGGGAGTAATTGGAACATTTTGAAAACATGAAGAGAGTTTTAAGATCTGTGGCGACAGAGGAACCCGCGTTTCGGGGGGGGGAGGGAAATGGAGGTAGCGAAAACAAAGACGACTCGACACAATGACTGACAGACAGACAGACAGACAGACAGACAGACATACTTTAATGATCCCTGAGGGAAATTGCATTGTAATGCAATGTATGTCACGCAGTGTAGTCTGTGCGCGCGCATGCCGTCAGACCGGATAGCGCGGGCGTGCGTTTAATTATTTTCATAATTAAAGTCAGGTGTTCAATCTGTCAGTGTTTATCGGTAATTGTCAAATGTGCGGCAGAGCGCGGTCATTCTCCGCGGTGACATTCTGTTGGCAAGGCTCAATCATCGCGTGGCTCCCAAAAAAAACCGACAACCTAGTAATGCTAACAAACGAGAAGCCGAGGTAAGATTGCGTTCAATCAAATTAGCCGGGTGTCGCTGCCCTACAACACCAGGTGTTTTGTCAAGACGGCTCATGCGGCACTAAGCTAACTAAGCTTCTTGTTGCTACTTCCATTTTTTGTGATTGTTCTCAGCCTCACCTTCGAATTTGCGTTGCGGTAATCCGTCCCAAAAAGAGTCTGCCGGCCTGACTAACATGCAATGTCAACATAAAGGCTGGGTAATGCTTCGTTTATGCTTCCGCGTCGACGCAACGCTGGGGGGTTGCGGACCCTTTACGGACCCTTTACGTCCTTCACGTGCACTTCCCAAAAATTCTAGACGCGCGTTGAGGCGACGCAACCCCAACGCAGCGGCTTTGGCTGTGATTGGTCCGCGAACTACTGGAGATCGCTTTTCCGGTTTCCACTCGTAAACACCGCCACGGTGTAAACACAGCCTTGATAAATGCTTTGACTGATTGGCGACAACATATATATATAACTTTTGGCTTCATTTCTGTAAACTTTTTTTTTACTCGCTAGTAATCTGTATGTAATGACCAGAATGGTCATTCTGGTCCCTCTACCGGTGTGGCATTGAATTGCATTTCGACACGTAAACCCCACGCAGAACCATCACAGGCTCATGACTGCATCCGAGCAACTGCGTGGCCATTGCGTGATCACTACGTAATCACTACGCAGAAGCATAACCCAGCCTTAAAAGTCTGCAGTGTGGTGTAGTAATTCAGGGGGGGGGGGTGTCGTCTGGTGTGTTCCAGGACAGGACCATGCGGAGGGAGCTTCCAGCCGCCCCGTGCCCGGAGCCCGGCTGCCCGGAGGGGGATCAGATGAAAGCTGAACGACCGGTGCTGCGCCGTCTGCAGAGGTACGGGGGGGTGGGGGGGGGGGGCAGGGATGGAACCCACAGACTGGCTGCATCCGAATACTAAGTATATACTATTTCTGTTCAGTGTCTACTACTTGACCGTTAATGTAGTACGTGCTACAGCCGTGCGTAGAACGCCTCCGAACGCTTCCTGAACACCACCGAAATCGCCACCGGATGTTTGGAGATGACGTATTTCCCCTCCTGTGCGCAGCAGATCAGATACCGGCAAAATTAAGAAGTCACCTCCGATAATTTACCTCATAGTTTACCGTCTTGTCATCGTTGCTAGTGAATTAAAATGTCTTTTTCTGCACGAATGGCTCTTGATATCGCTGCTGTTATTTTTTTTTTAATTTTCTCCGCGACGTTCTTCTTCGGTTACCAGACTCCCGCTGCATTGTGGGATAGCGTAGTGACCTACCGTTGTAACACTGTGGCATTAGCACGCATTCGGAAACTTTTTGCCTACTACACAATGCGTACTAAGCATTCGGACGCACTATATTTGTCACATACTTCAAAATACATACTATATAGCATGAGTATAGTATAGTATAGTATATATCATATAGTATGAGTATTCGGATACAGCCACTGAAACCTGTCGGTGTCACAGTACTGATGGCATCGGTCGTGGTTTGCGTGGGTCGCACAAGAGACCCGCTCCGCGCATTCGTGTATTCGCTTGTTTACAGTGTGAAGTTGAGCGAGTTCAGCGAGTGTAGCAAGTTGTCAAGAGAAATTAAAATGAAATGCAATGTTTATTTTCTCGTTTTTTTTTTTTTCCCAAAGTGTATCCTTCCATCTTTGATGTCTTTCGCTTTCACACGTTGCTCACGTCGCCACGTGGCCTTTCGGGTCGTGGCGTTGAGAGTTAAAGATTGCGCACACTCCCGTTACGCAACCTTCCTCCTCGCTCGCATTTTCCTCTACCGCCTCGGTGTCTGACCGCCCTCTTCGTCTCTCTCTCTCCCTCTCTCGTCTCTCTCTCTCTCCCTCTCCCTCTCGTCTCTCTCCCTCTCTCCCTCTCTCTCTCTCTCGTCTCTCTCTCTCTCTCCCTCTCTCTCTCTCCTCCCTCCCTCTTTCCCTCTCTCTCTCTCTCTCTCTCTCTCTCTCTCTCTCTCCCTTTCTCTCTCTCTCTCTCCCGCTCTCTTTCTCTCTCACTCTCTCTCTTCTCTCCCTCTCTCTCTCTTACAGGTCATGACTTCTGCGCCGAAGGTCACGCCTGCGTGGAGAACTCAGAGTGTGTGAACCTGGAGGCGGGAACTCGGTGTGCGTGCAAGGACGGCTTCAGCCCCATGCGGGAGGACAACGCCTACTGCGAAGGTAACGTCTGCCGTGGGGGACCTCGAACCTCCGTAACCTGTCTGACTGGCGGACACTCCCACTCAGTCGCCAGGCTGTAGTCATAGCGAACGCAGAGACATTCAGTACGTTTACATGCAGCAAGAAATTCGAATTTCTGATCGGATCAGATAATGACATGCGTAAGACCGGATCACTTGTCCGAGTATACATGCCGTTCAGGGAATCGGATTAACAGCCGGAGCATGGGCCTGATTCCGGACGCGTATTTACGAATCCTACTATGGCCACGCCAAGTCCCGCCCTATGCCTACGCCTGAAATCCGATTCAGATCCGATTGCTGAGTATACATGCCGTTAAAAGTCCGACTATGATCGAATTATCCAGGTGTAGTTATCCGATTTTAGATGTCCGAAATAGGTCCGAAGTAGGTCCGAAGTAGGTTGGATTAAGGTGTTTACATGCACTTAAAAAGTCCGAACGATGTCTTATACGATTAGAAATTCGAATTTCTTGCTGCATGTAAACGTACTGAGTGAGCGAAGGGGGGGCGGGTCCTTTAAGAACAGGTCCTTGGTATACTAGCAATGGTTAACCTAGCAATTGAAATGCTTGAGACTTGTTCTGGTGACTTTCTTACTGTATAAGCAGCAATGAAGTGTTTCACCTTCTTATGACAAATGTACTCTTTGTAAGTCGTTTTGGATAATGCCCTAAATGTAAATAGGACAAGACTGGTCTGGGTAAAGGGTAAAGGGGGCATTTAGCAGACGCTTTTGTCCAAAGCGACTTACCATCAGTACATTTGTGAGGGTTCGACATGTGGACGGTTGGAGGAGGTGGGGTGGATTAAGGGGATCGAACCGCTGACCCTACGGTGAGTGGATGACCCGCTCTGACCACCCGCTCTACCCACTGCCACCCGTCTGCCATCCACCAGGCCTAACCTAACTGTCTCTCCTGGCTGAACAGAAAACCTGCCCATCACCGATTTCACTTGTGTCCAAATGCCCCTTTTTGTGTCGACTCAGCGAGCGCGCCAAGCTAACCAATAGCGGCAAAGTGCCACCCGCACGGCGCTTCGCTGTGCCGAAGATTATCGCAGATTGTAGACTTGATTCCAAAAAGGCGAAAAACGTGCGATATGGCTTTTCGACCGTTTGATCACCGATCGCCATTATTGGTCCCCGTCAATCAGGCACCTGGCTGGGGAGGGGGCATGCCTGGCTGCTAGGACCCTGGACGTTCAGAGATCAAACACCGGTACCTGCCGGCCGGGCCCCCCCCGGTCACGTGATCCGTCGGAACCGTCGTTCCCTTCGGGCTTCGATGTTCCAGTCCAATTCAATTTGAATATTCGAATTGCATCTGAATGGTTTATACCCACTCTCTCTCTCTCTCTCTCTCTCTCTCTCTCTCTCTCTCTCTCTCCAAAAAGGGTATTTTGACAGCACTTTGCCGCCGCTAATCATCGCGTGGACCACCCACACTGCGCTCTCTCTCTCTCTCTCTCTCTATCCCGCTCTCTCTCTCTCTCTCTCTCTCTCTCTCTCTCTCTCCATGTGGGTTTTTAATTGATTCCAAGCGGGGCTCCGCGCCGAAGGCCCATGTTTGCTGTGAGCGCGAGGTGTCTCTCTGACAGTCTGGAGGAAGCAGCAAGCAGCTGTAATTGGCGAGCCGTTGTGGATGCCGTGTCACCTTGCGCCATCATCATCCAGGTCCCCCCTCCCCCCCCCACCCCCGCCTGCTTCCCTCCTGGCTGCCGGATGGGCAGAAGGCCGTTTGTCAATGCGGTGCCGTTTACCTCGCATGAACAGACCAGAGTCTGGCTGGGTTTTTTTTTATTTTTTTTTATCGCGTTTTTGATTTGCATTTTCCAATCTCCTTGGCTGATAACTGAAAGCGCCGGGCTCACGCCGTCATTCTTGTCATTTCGTCATTCAGCTCGCCGTGCTTGTCTCGTTGGACGCGAGATGTTTACAGGGGCTTGTTCAGTCCCCGGTGGAGTGGGTGGGTGGGTGTGGGGGTGGGGGGTTCGCGAGAGGAGCAAGCGACTCCCCCCACTCTCTCTCTCTCTCTCTCTCTCTCTCTCTCTCTCTCTCTCTCTCTCTCTCTCTCTCTCTCTCTCTCTCTCTCTCTCTCTCTCTCTCTCTCTCTCTCTCTCTCTCTCTCTCTCTCTCTCTCTCTCTCTCTCTCTCTCTCTCTGTCGTGCCCCGCTGTCCCGAGCTGTGAAATCTGTTATAATAACCCCCCCCCTCCCCCCCATACACACACTCCTCCTCCCCATTCATCTGCCTCTGTGGCACTTCTGAAGCAGATCAAAGACGTTTGGGCATGTCTCGTGCCAGAGCATTTTGACAGCCCAACCTGTGGGTAACCACTCCCCCCCCACGCCCCGCCCGGGTCTTCTCTGCGTGTTCATCCGCCATGTGTGTCTGTTGTGTGTGTGTGTGTGTGTGTTGTGTGGCGGTGTGGGGGGGCTTGTGTCGTGTACACGCGCACACGCGTGGTGCGTGCCGTCGGCCTACTTTGCATGTTCTCGCGCTTCTGTCGTGTCCCGTCGTGAAAAGTTGAGGTTGGAAAAAAACCCAACAACGACAACAACGTTTGTGTTCCCCGCCAGCTTCAGACAGACAGACAGACAGACACACTTTAATGATGTCTGTCTGTCTGTCTGTCTGTCTGTCTGAAGCTGGCGGAAGGGACGGGAGGGACAGCGACAGGATGTCGGGAGACCCTCCCTGGTGAGGACACGCCCCCCCGCCCCCCCCCTGGCCGTGTGTGTGTGTGTGTGTGTGTGTGTGTGTGTTCTCTGTTCCGGTCGGGGAGGGGGATAGGTGTGTGTCGTCGACGATGGTGGTGGTGGTGACAGCACCGTCCTGGGGTGGATGTGGAACGCACCCGCCGCTGTGGCTGGTCGCTCCTCGGCTGTGAGCGACGCTGAGTGCTAAAACATGGAGGACGCTAGCCAGGCGGACTCCGCGACGTGCGCGGCGCGCTCTTCCCCGGTAACAGGCCACGGGGTTCATGTATTTTAAAACACCATTCATTGAGTATTCCTCAGATGTGCGTTTATCTTTAGTTTTTTTACTGAAATAGGTACATCCACGGCGATCAAAAATGAGGATCTGTTTTTTTTTTTTTTTTTTCTACTGCCAGACGTTTGACAGCAGTCATTAATAGGGGTTATTTTGTTATCGTTATTTATTAATATTTTAATATTAATATTTTGTTCGGTTGCTGCGGTGTGCTCTTTGCCTGCTTGGCGTTTGAAATCGCGGCGGTCGGGGTTCGAGCGAAGATCTTTCCCTTTGTTGCTGCAGAAATGTCAGGCCGGGCAGCCAGTGGTGTAGTTACCTGTGTGAGGCCGATCACGAGCAGACAGACCCCATGTGACCCCCTCCCCCCCCCCGCCGCCGTGACACGCCACAAACACCCCCCACCACCCCCCACCATTCATCTCCAGAGCAGCCCCCTTAGCGCCACCAATTTGTGTGCATGCGTGTGTGTGTGTGTGTTTGTATGTATGCCTGTGCGTGTGCGTGGGCAAGGGCTTGTGTGTCTGTGTGTGTGTGTGTTGCATCGGTTTGCATCAGACACTACACAGAGCACCTGAAAATTGACTCCATTTTGCTGATGTTGTTGCCCAAAGGCAATTGATTTTTTTTTCCTCTTTTTTTTCTTCTTCTTCTTCCTTTTCTCCTCCCTGAAAAGCACTTATTCTTTGACGGTGTCCAGTGAGGGAAAAATAAGTAAAATAAAAGAAAATAAAGAAATAAATACTGACCCATTACAGTGAAGATCCACCCGCGTGGTACGGGGGGACTATTTGTTTTCATGTAATAATGATACACGAGCCGTGGGAGATGGTGGTGGGGGAGGGTGGGGGGGGGGGTACCAGCGAAGAGCGGGTGGGAAGTGACTGCTTTGGATTCCGGGTGAGTTTCTGGGACAGAGCCTTCTGCACAGACCGGAATGGAGCCCAGAATTTATAGGCAATTTCATGTATTGAACACAGTAGGGGTGTCGTACCGTTTCTGAGTAGCGGGCTGTTTGTGTGTTTGTGTGTGTGTGTGTGTGTGTGTGTGTGTGTGTGTGTGTATCTGTGTGTGTGTGTGTGTGTGTACACAGGCGGCACACACACGCACAGACACAATCACATATGCTCACACTCAAATGCACACACTCACACGCGTGCGCGCGCACACACACACACACACACACACACACACACACACACACACACACACACACACACACACACACACACACACACACACAATCAGATATGCTCATACTCAGATGCACACAATCACATGCGCGCACACACACACACACACACACACACACACACATGCACACACACACATACACACATGTGCACACACAGGTGCACAAACACACACACACACACACACACACACAATCAGAGATGCTCACACTCACACACACATTCAGTCACTCAGACATGCACAATCAGACACACACACAAACAAACACACACGTGCGTACATACAGACACACACTCCCGCACACACACACACACACACTCAAAGACAACTTTTTTTTTTTTTACCTTCCACACTCTTGTCAAACATCAAGATAAGGAGTGCAGACAGAGCTGGCTCTTTAAAACCCTCCCAGGTCAGAGACGGTGCTCAAAATAGCCGATGAGATCACTACCGTGTAAATTTTTCACGAAAGCAGCGAAAGCAGAAGTAAAGTCCCTGCGGTACACTGGTCCGGCACCGGTCTATGCGCTTGTGTGCATTCGTTTTATGCTTTATGTTTCTGTGTGTGTGTGTGTGTCTGTGTGTGTGTATGTATGTATGTTTGTTTCCAAAGCAAAATATGCATGGAATACCCACACAGAACATGGTCCCAGCAGCAGCAGCAGCAGCAGCAGCAGCAGCAGCAGCAGAGCGAGGCATGATGGGTAGTGTAGTCTGTCTCTCCCTCAGCCCCATGCTATGCTCGTGTTGGGCAGCAGAGTGAGACGGAGGAGCAGGCCCAGCGAAGTGGCAGGCCGCCTGATTGCCTCCAAATTAAAACAATCAGCGCAGTTCAAGAAGTTGCGATAATATCATCATTCTTCCCGGCATGGGGGGGGGGGGCGGACTGCAGACAACACGCGGCAATGTCTCAATGTATCTGCTGCTGCTGTTTTTTCTCTGTGCTAGTGGCCGTGTGTGTGTGGCCGTTTGTGTGTGACTGTGTGTGTGTGTGTGGTTGTGTGTTTCAGGTTGTGTGGTCATGCGCGCGCGTGTGTGTTTCTGGTTGTGTGGTTGCATGTGTGTGTGT
>JAXIVH010000115.1:150000-152500 GCA_036785325.1 Urophycis tenuis
GCCCATAGGGGGGCTGTGTGGGCCTGGGTTGTTTTCACGTGGACCCACGTTGAATAGGGCTTGCCCATGGTGGTCCACATGGAACATACTACTATTACTAGCACCGGCACCACCACCACCACCACCCACCAGCAGCGCCCGTCCCAGGGAGAGGGCACCACACGCGGCCAGCAAGAGTACCCACCCTACATCCACCCCCACCCACCCACCCCAGGCACAGAGCACCGTGGCCGGACTAGAACCACCACTCACCCACCATCTCCACGGCACACCCAGCAACCCGGGCGCCAGCCGAGCACGGTCACCCACTCTTAAGCACCCCCCGGCGGCCCCGGCGACACTGATTAAGCACTCTGCGCGGTCGTATGCCACAACCGTGGGGGACCAGGCCGTCGTGGGGCCCTGGGACCTGGCCCGACCCCGGGGGTCTGATGGGGGGGACTGCGGTTGTCCTGGGCCCGTGGCCCAGCGCACAGCGGGGCTCGCCTGTTGCTGTCTGTGCCGGTGGTACATGGTGCTCCACGTAGATCTTTCCCCCACAACCGTGGGGGACCAGGCCGTCGTGGGGCCCTGGGACCACCACCACCACCACCACCAACAGCACCACCACCACCACCACCACCACCACCGCTACTACAAGTGGACCTGGCCCGACCCCGGGGGTCTGATGGGGGGGCCTGCGGCGGTCCTGGGCCCGTGGCCTTTTCGCACGGACCCACGGTGAGCGGGGCTTGCCCATTGCTGTCTATGCCGGTGGTACATGGTGCTCCACGTAGATCCTTCGCCCACAACCGTGGGGGGGCAAGCCGGTGTGGGGCCCTGGGTCCCCTGGGACCTGGCCCACCCCCGGCGGTCTGATGGGGGGACTTTACCCACGGGGGCCCACGGTGGTCCTGGCCCTCTAGGCCCATAGGGGGGCTGTGTGGGCCTGGTTTGTTTTCACGTGGACCCACGTTGAATAGGGCTTGCCCATGGTGGTCCACATGGAACATACTACTATTACTAGCACCGGCACCACCACCACCACCACCCACCAGCAGCGCCCGTCCCAGGGAGAGGGCACCACACGCGGACACAGTAGCCAGCAAGAGTACCCACCCTACATCCACCCCCACCAACACCACCACCACCACCACCACCACCACCACCACCACCACCACCGCTACTACAAGTGGACCTGGCCCGACCCCGGGGGTCTGATGGGGGGGCCTGCGGCGGTCCTGGGCCCGTGGCCTTTTCGCACGGACCCACTGTGAGCGGGGCTTGCCCATTGCTGTCTATGCCGGTGGTACATGGTGCTCCACGTAGATCCTTCGCCCACAACCGTGGGGGGGCAAGCCGGTGTGGGGCCCTGGGTCCCCTGGGACCTGGCCCACCCCCGGCGGTCTGATGGGGGGACTTTACCCACGGGGGCCCACGGTGGTCCTGGCCCTCTAGGCCCATAGGGGGGCTGTGTGGGCCTGGGTTGTTTTCACGTGGACCCACGTTGAATAGGGCTTGCCCATGGTGGTCCACATGGAACATACTACTATTACTAGCACCGGCACCACCACCACCACCACCCACCAGCAGCGCCCGTCCCAGGGAGAGGGCACCACACGCGGCCAGCAAGAGTACCCACCCTACATCCACCCCCACCCACCCACCCACCCACCCCAGGCACAGAGCACCGTGGCCGGACTAGAACCACCACTCACCCACCATCTCCACGGCACACCCAGCAACCCGGGCGCCAGCCGAGCACGGTCACCCACTCTTAAGCCCCCCCCGGCGGCCCCGGCGACACTGATTAAGCACTCTGCGCGGTCGTATGCCACAACCGTGGGGGACCAGGCCGTCGTGGGGCCCTGGGACCTGGCCCGACCCCGGGGGTCTGATGGGGGGGACTGCGGTTGTCCTGGGCCCGTGGCCTTTTCGCACGGACCCACGGTGAGCGGGGCTCGCCTGTTGCTGTCTGTGCCGGTGGTACATGGTGCTCCACGTAGATCTTTTCCCCACAACCGAGGGGGACCAGGCCGTCGTGGGGCCCTGGGACCACCACCACCACCACCACCACCACCACCACCACCACCGCTACTACAAGTGGACCTGGCCCGACCCCGGGGGTCTGATGGGGGGGCCTGCGGCGGTCCTGGGCCCGTGGCCTTTTCGCACGGACCCACGGTGAGCGGGGCTTGCCCATTGCTGTCTATGCCGGTGGTACATGGTGCTCCACGTAGATCCTTCGCCCACAACCGTGGGGGGGCAAGCCGGTGTGGGGCCCTGGGTCCCCTGGGACCTGGCCCGCCCTCGGCGGTCTGATGGGGGGACTTTACCCACGGGGGCCCACGGTGGTCCTGGCCCTCTAGGCCCATAGGGGGGCTGTGTGGGCCTGGGTTGTTTTCACGTGGACCCACGTTGAATAGGGCTTGCCCATGGTGGTCCACATGGAACATACTACTATTACTAGCACCGGCACCACCACCACCACCACCCACCAGCAGCGCCCGTCCCAGGGAGA
>JAXIVH010000115.1:182500-185000 GCA_036785325.1 Urophycis tenuis
GCCCGCCTCCGGCGGTCTGATGGGGGGACTTTACCCACGGGGGCCCACGGTGGTCCTGGCCCTCTAGGCCCATAGGGGGGCTGTGTGGGCCTGGGTTGTTTTCACGTGGACCCACGTTGAATAGGGCTTGCCCATGGTGGTCCACATGGAACATACTACTATTACTAGCACCGGCACCACCACCACCACCACCCACCAGCAGCGCCCGTCCCAGGGAGAGGGCACCACACGCGGACACAGTAGCCAGCAAGAGTACCCACCCTACATCCACCCCCACCAACACCACCACCACCACCACCACCACCACCAACACCACCACCGCTACTACAAGTGGACCTGGCCCGACCCCGGGGGTCTGATGGGGGGGCCTGCGGCGGTCCTGGGCCCGTGGCCTTTTCGCACGGACCCACGGTGAGCGGGGCTTGCCCATTGCTGTCTATGCCGGTGGTACATGGTGCTCCACGTAGATCCTTCGCCCACAACCGTGGGGGGGCAAGCCGGTGTGGGGCCCTGGGTCCCCTGGGACCTGGCCCGCCCCCGGCGGTCTGATGGGGGGACTTTACCCACGGGGGCCCACGGTGGTCCTGGCCCTCTAGGCCCATAGGGGGGCTGTGTGGGCCTGGGTTGTTTTCACGTGGACCCACGTTGAATAGGGCTTGCCCATGGTGGTCCACATGGAACATACTACTATTACTAGCACCGGCACCACCACCACCACCACCCACCAGCAGCGCCCGTCCCAGGGAGAGGGCACCACACGCGGACACAGTAGCCAGCAAGAGTACCCACCCTACATCCACCCCCACCAACACCACCACCACCACCACCACCGCTACTACAAGTGGACCTGGCCCGACCCCGGGGGTCTGATGGGGGGGCCTGCGGCGGTCCTGGGCCCGTGGCCTTTTCGCACGGACCCACGGTGAGCGGGGCTTGCCCATTGCTGTCTATGCCGGTGGTACATGGTGCTCCACGTAGATCCTTCGCCCACAACCGTGGGGGATCAAGCCGGTGTGGGGCCCTGGGTCCCCTGGGACCTGGCCCACCCCCGGCGGTCTGATGGGGGGACTTTACCCACGGGGGCCCACGGTGGTCCTGGCCCTCTAGGCCCATAGGGGGGCTGTGTAGGCCTGGGTTGTTTTCACGTGGACCCACGTTGAATAGGGCTTGCCCATGGTGGTCCACATGGAACATACTACTATTACTAGCACCAGCACCACCACCACCACCACCCACCAGCAGCGCCCGTCCCAGGGAGAGGGCACCACACGCGGACACAGTAGCCAGCAAGAGTACCCACCCTACATCCACCCCCACCAACACCACCACCACCACCACCACCACCACCACCACCACCACCACCGCTACTACAAGTGGACCTGGCCCGACCCCGGGGGTCTGATGGGGGGGCCTGCGGCGGTCCTGGGCCCGTGGCCTTTTCGCACGGACCCACGGTGAGCGGGGCTTGCCCATTGCTGTCTATGCCGGTGGTACATGGTGCTCCACGTAGATCCTTCGCCCACAACCGTGGGGGGGCAAGCCGGTGTGGGGCCCTGGGTCCCCTGGGACCTGGCCCGCCCCCGGCGGTCTGATGGGGGGACTTTACCCACGGGGGCCCACGGTGGTCCTGGCCCTCTAGGCCCATAGGGGGGCTGTGTGGGCCTGGGTTGTTTTCACGTGGACCCACGTTGAATAGGGCTTGCCCATGGTGGTCCACATGGAACATACTACTATTACTAGCACCGGCACCACCACCACCACCACCCACCAGCAGCGCCCGTCCCAGGGAGAGGGCACCACACGCGGCCAGCAAGAGTACCCACCCTACATCCACCCCCACCCACCCACCCCAGGCACAGAGCACCGTGGCCGGACTAGAACCACCACTCACCCACCATCTCCACGGCACACCCAGCAACCCGGGCGCCAGCCGAGCACGGTCACCCACTCTTAAGCACCCCCCGGCGGCCCCGGCGACACTGATTAAGCACTCTGCGCGGTCGTATGCCACAACCGTGGGGGACCAGGCCGTCGTGGGGCCCTGGGACCTGGCCCGACCCCGGGGGTCTGATGGGGGGGACTGCGGTTGTCCTGGGCCCGTGGCCCAGCGCACAGCGGGGCTCGCCTGTTGCTGTCTGTGCCGGTGGTACATGGTGCTCCACGTAGATCTTTCCCCCACAACCGTGGGGGACCAGGCCGTCGTGGGGCCCTGGGACCACCACCACCACCACCACCAACAGCACCACCACCACCACCACCACCACCACCGCTACTACAAGTGGACCTGGCCCGACCCCGGGGGTCTGATGGGGGGGCCTGCGGCGGTCCTGGGCCCGTGGCCTTTTCGCACGGACCCACGGTGAGCGGGGCTTGCCCATTGCTGTCTATGCCGGTGGTACATGGTGCTCCACGTAGATCCTTCGCCCACAACCGTGGGGGGGCAAGCCGGTGTGGGGCCCTGGGTCCCCTGGGACCTGGCCCACCCCCGGCGGTCTGATGG
>JAXIVH010000115.1:207500-215000 GCA_036785325.1 Urophycis tenuis
GTGGGGCCCTGGGTCCCCTGGGACCTGGCCCGCCCCCGGCGGTCTGATGGGGGGACTTTACCCACGGGGGCCCACGGTGGTCCTGGCCCTCTAGGCCCATAGGGGGGCTGTGTGGGCCTGGGTTGTTTTCACGTGGACCCACGTTGAATAGGGCTTGCCCATGGTGGTCCACATGGAACATACTACTATTACTAGCACCGGCACCACCACCACCACCACCCACCAGCAGCGCCCGTCCCAGGGAGAGGGCACCACACGCGGACACAGTAGCCAGCAAGAGTACCCACCCTACATCCACCCCCACCAACACCACCACCACCACCACCACCACCACCACCACCACCACCGCTACTACAAGTGGACCTGGCCCGACCCCGGGGGTCTGATGGGGGGGCCTGCGGTTGTCCTGGGCCCGTGGCCTTTTCGCACGGACCCACGGTGAGCGGGGCTCGCCTGTTGCTGTCTGTGCCGGTGGTACATGGTGCTCCACGTAGATCTTTCCCCCACAACCGTGGGGGACCAGGCCGTCGTGGGGCCCTGGGACCACCACCACCACCACCACCAACACCACCACCACCACCACCGCTACTACAAGTGGACCTGGCCCGACCCCGGGGGTCTGATGGGGGGGCCTGCGGCGGTCCTGGGCCCGTGGCCTTTTCGCACGGACCCACGGTGAGCGGGGCTTGCCCATTGCTGTCTATGCCGGTGGTACATGGTGCTCCACGTAGATCCTTCGCCCACAACCGTGGGGGGGCAAGCCGGTGTGGGGCCCTGGGTCCCCTGGGACCTGGCCCGCCCCCGGCGGTCTGATGGGGGGACTTTACCCACGGGGGCCCACGGTGGTCCTGGCCCTCTAGGCCCATAGGGGGGCTGTGTGGGCCTGGGTTGTTTTCACGTGGACCCACGTTGAATAGGGCTTGCCCATGGTGGTCCACATGGAACATACTACTATTACTAGCACCGGCACCACCACCACCACCACCCACCAGCAGCGCCCGTCCCAGGGAGAGGGCACCACACGCGGACACAGTAGCCAGCAAGAGTACCCACCCTACATCCACCCCCACCAACACCACCACCACCACCGCTACTACAAGTGGACCTGGCCCGACCCCGGGGGTCTGATGGGGGGGCCTGCGGCGGTCCTGGGCCCGTGGCCTTTTCGCACGGACCCACGGTGAGCGGGGCTTGCCCATTGCTGTCTATGCCGGTGGTACATGGTGCTCCACGTAGATCCTTCGCCCACAACCGTGGGGGATCAAGCCGGTGTGGGGCCCTGGGTCCCCTGGGATCTGGCCCACCCCCGGCGGTCTGATGGGGGGACTTTACCCACGGGGGCCCACGGTGGTCCTGGCCCTCTAGGCCCATAGGGGGGCTGTGTGGGCCTGGGTTGTTTTCACGTGGACCCACGTTGAATAGGGCTTGCCCATTGTGGTCCACATGGAACATACTACTATTACTAGCACCGGCACCACCACCACCACCACCCACCAGCAGCGCCCGTCCCAGGGAGAGGGCACCACACGCGGCCAGCAAGAGTACCCACCCTACATCCACCCCCACCCACCCACCCCAGGCACAGAGCACCGTGGCCGGACTAGAACCACCACTCACCCACCATCTCCACGGCACACCCAGCAACCCGGGCGCCAGCCGAGCACGGTCACCCACTCTTAAGCACCCCCCGGCGGCCCCGGCGACACTGATTAAGCACTCTGCGCGGTCGTATGCCACAACCGTGGGGGACCAGGCCGTCGTGGGGCCCTGGGACCTGGCCCGACCCCGGGGGTCTGATGGGGGGGACTGCGGTTGTCCTGGGCCCGTGGCCTTTTCGCACGGACCCACGGTGAGCGGGGCTCGCCTGTTGCTGTCTGTGCCGGTGGTACATGGTGCTCCACGTAGATCTTTCCCCCACAACCGTGGGGGACCAGGCCGTCGTGGGGCCCTGGGACCACCACCACCACCACCACCACCGCTACTACAAGTGGACCTGGCCCGACCCCGGGGGTCTGATGGGGGGGCCTGCGGCGGTCCTGGGCCCGTGGCCTTTTCGCACGGACCCACGGTGAGCGGGGCTTGCCCATTGCTGTCTATGCCGGTGGTACATGGTGCTCCACGTAGATCCTTCGCCCACAACCGTGGGGGGGCAAGCTGGTGTGGGGCCCTGGGTCCCCTGGGACCTGGCCCGCCCCCGGCGGTCTGATGGGGGGACTTTACCCACGGGGGCCCACGGTGGTCCTGGCCCTCTAGGCCCATAGGGGGGCTGTGTGGGCCTGGGTTGTTTTCACGTGGACCCACGTTGAATAGGGCTTGCCCATGGTGGTCCACATGGAACATACTACTATTACTAGCACCGGCACCACCACCACCACCACCCACCAGCAGCGCCCGTCCCAGGGAGAGGGCACCACACGCGGACACAGTAGCCAGCAAGAGTACCCACCCTACATCCACCCCCACCAACACCACCACCACCACCACCACCACCACCACCGCTACTACAAGTGGACCTGGCCCGACCCCGGGGGTCTGATGGGGGGGCCTGCGGCGGTCCTGGGCCCGTGGCCTTTTCGCACGGACCCACGGTGAGCGGGGCTTGCCCATTGCTGTCTATGCCGGTGGTACATGGTGCTCCACGTAGATCCTTCGCCCACAACCGTGGGGGGGCAAGCCGGTGTGGGGCCCTGGGTCCCCTGGGACCTGGCCCACCCCCGGCGGTCTGATGGGGGGACTTTACCCACGGGGGCCCACGGTGGTCCTGGCCCTCTAGGCCCATAGGGGGGCTGTGTGGGCCTGGTTTGTTTTCACGTGGACCCACGTTGAATAGGGCTTGCCCATGGTGGTCCACATGGAACATACTACTATTACTAGCACCGGCACCACCACCACCACCACCCACCAGCAGCGCCCGTCCCAGGGAGAGGGCACCACACGCGGACACAGTAGCCAGCAAGAGTACCCACCCTACATCCACCCCCACCAACACCACCACCACCACCACCACCACCACCACCACCACCACCACCGCTACTACAAGTGGACCTGGCCCGACCCCGGGGGTCTGATGGGGGGGCCTGCGGCGATCCTGGGCCCGTGGCCTTTTCGCACGGACCCACTGTGAGCGGGGCTTGCCCATTGCTGTCTATGCCGGTGGTACATGGTGCTCCACGTAGATCCTTCGCCCACAACCGTGGGGGGGCAAGCCGGTGTGGGGCCCTGGGTCCCCTGGGACCTGGCCCACCCCCGGCGGTCTGATGGGGGGACTTTACCCACGGGGGCCCACGGTGGTCCTGGCCCTCTAGGCCCATAGGGGGGCTGTGTGGGCCTGGGTTGTTTTCACGTGGACCCACGTTGAATAGGGCTTGCCCATGGTGGTCCACATGGAACATACTACTATTACTAGCACCGGCACCACCACCACCACCACCCACCAGCAGCGCCCGTCCCAGGGAGAGGGCACCACACGCGGCCAGCAAGAGTACCCACCCTACATCCACCCCCACCCACCCACCCACCCACCCCAGGCACAGAGCACCGTGGCCGGACTAGAACCACCACTCACCCACCATCTCCACGGCACACCCAGCAACCCGGGCGCCAGCCGAGCACGGTCACCCACTCTTAAGCCCCCCCCGGCGGCCCCGGCGACACTGATTAAGCACTCTGCGCGGTCGTATGCCACAACCGTGGGGGACCAGGCCGTCGTGGGGCCCTGGGACCTGGCCCGACCCCGGGGGTCTGATGGGGGGGACTGCGGTTGTCCTGGGCCCGTGGCCTTTTCGCACGGACCCACGGTGAGCGGGGCTCGCCTGTTGCTGTCTGTGCCGGTGGTACATGGTGCTCCACGTAGATCTTTTCCCCACAACCGAGGGGGACCAGGCCGTCGTGGGGCCCTGGGACCACCACCACCACCACCACCACCACCACCACCACCACCGCTACTACAAGTGGACCTGGCCCGACCCCGGGGGTCTGATGGGGGGGCCTGCGGCGGTCCTGGGCCCGTGGCCTTTTCGCACGGACCCACGGTGAGCGGGGCTTGCCCATTGCTGTCTATGCCGGTGGTACATGGTGCTCCACGTAGATCCTTCGCCCACAACCGTGGGGGGGCAAGCCGGTGTGGGGCCCTGGGTCCCCTGGGACCTGGCCCGCCCTCGGCGGTCTGATGGGGGGACTTTACCCACGGGGGCCCACGGTGGTCCTGGCCCTCTAGGCCCATAGGGGGGCTGTGTGGGCCTGGGTTGTTTTCACGTGGACCCACGTTGAATAGGGCTTGCCCATGGTGGTCCACATGGAACATACTACTATTACTAGCACCGGCACCACCACCACCACCACCCACCAGCAGCGCCCGTCCCAGGGAGAGGGCACCACACGCGGACACAGTAGCCAGCAAGAGTACCCACCCTACATCCACCCCCACCAACACCACCACCACCACCACCACCACCACCGCTACTACAAGTGGACCTGGCCCGACCCCGGGGGTCTGATGGGGGGGCCTGCGGCGGTCCTGGGCCCGTGGCATTTTCGCACGGACCCACGGGGAGCGGGGCTTGCCCATTGCTGTCTATGCCGGTGGTACATGGTGCTCCACGTAGATCCTTCGTCCACAACCGTGGGGGGGCAAGCCGGTGTGGGGCCCTGGGTCCCCTGGGACCTGGCCCACCCCCGGCGGTCTGATGGGGGGACTTTACCCACGGGGGCCCACGGTGGTCCTGGCCCTCTAGGCCCATAGGGGGGCTGTGTGGGCCTGGGTTGTTTTCACGTGGACCCACGTTGAATAGGGCTTGCCCATGGTGGTCCACATGGAACATACTACTATTACTAGCACCGGCACCACCACCACCACCACCCACCAGCAGCGCCCGTCCCAGGGAGAGGGCACCACACGCGGCCAGCAAGAGTACCCACCCTACATCCACCCCCACCCACCCACCCACCCACCCCAGGCACAGAGCACCGTGGCCGGACTAGAACCACCACTCACCCACCATCTCCACGGCACACCCAGCAACCCGGGCGCCAGCCGAGCACGGTCACCCACTCTTAAGCCCCCCCCGGCGGCCCCGGCGACACTGATTAAGCACTCTGCGCGGTCGTATGCCACAACCGTGGGGGACCAGGCCGTCGTGGGGCCCTGGGACCTGGCCCGACCCCGGGGGTCTGATGGGGGGGACTGCGGTTGTCCTGGGCCCGTGGCCTTTTCGCACGGACCCACGGTGAGCGGGGCTCGCCTGTTGCTGTCTGTGCCGGTGGTACATGGTGCTCCACGTAGATCTTTCCCCCACAACCGTGGGGGACCAGGCCGTCGTGGGGCCCTGGGACCACCACCACCACCACCACCACCGCTACTACAAGTGGACCTGGCCCGACCCCGGGGGTCTGATGGGGGGGCCTGCGGCGGTCCTGGGCCCGTGGCCTTTTCGCACGGACCCACGGTGAGCGGGGCTTGCCCATTGCTGTCTATGCCGGTGGTACATGGTGCTCCACGTAGATCCTTCGCCCACAACCGTGGGGGGGCAAGCTGGTGTGGGGCCCTGGGTCCCCTGGGACCTGGCCCGCCCCCGGCGGTCTGATGGGGGGACTTTACCCACGGGGGCCCACGGTGGTCCTGGCCCTCTAGGCCCATAGGGGGGCTGTGTGGGCCTGGGTTGTTTTCACGTGGACCGAAGTTGAATAGGGCTTGCCCATGGTGGTCCACATGGAACATACTACTATTACTAGCACCGGCACCACCACCACCACCACCCACCAGCAGCGCCCGTCCCAGGGAGAGGGCACCACACGCGGACACAGTAGCCAGCAAGAGTACCCACCCTACATCCACCCCCACCAACACCACCACCACCACCACCACCACCACCACCGCTACTACAAGTGGACCTGGCCCGACCCCGGGGGTCTGATGGGGGGGCCTGCGGCGGTCCTGGGCCCGTGGCCTTTTCGCACGGACCCACGGTGAGCGGGGCTTGCCCATTGCTGTCTATGCCGGTGGTACATGGTGCTCCACGTAGATCCTTCGCCCACAACCGTGGGGGGGCAAGCCGGTGTGGGGCCCTGGGTCCCCTGGGACCTGGCCCACCCCCGGCGGTCTGATGGGGGGACTTTACCCACGGGGGCCCACGGTGGTCCTGGCCCTCTAGGCCCATAGGGGGGCTGTGTGGGCCTGGTTTGTTTTCACGTGGACCCACGTTGAATAGGGCTTGCCCATGGTGGTCCACATGGAACATACTACTATTACTAGCACCGGCACCACCACCACCACCACCCACCAGCAGCGCCCGTCCCAGGGAGAGGGCACCACACGCGGACACAGTAGCCAGCAAGAGTACCCACCCTACATCCACCCCCACCAACACCACCACCACCACCACCACCACCACCACCACCACCACCACCGCTACTACAAGTGGACCTGGCCCGACCCCGGGGGTCTGATGGGGGGGCCTGCGGCGGTCCTGGGCCCGTGGCCTTTTCGCACGGACCCACTGTGAGCGGGGCTTGCCCATTGCTGTCTATGCCGGTGGTACATGGTGCTCCACGTAGATCCTTCGCCCACAACCGTGGGGGGGCAAGCCGGTGTGGGGCCCTGGGTCCCCTGGGACCTGGCCCACCCCCGGCGGTCTGATGGGGGGACTTTACCCACGGGGGCCCACGGTGGTCCTGGCCCTCTAGGCCCATAGGGGGGCTGTGTGGGCCTGGGTTGTTTTCACGTGGACCCACGTTGAATAGGGCTTGCCCATGGTGGTCCACATGGAACATACTACTATTACTAGCACCGGCACCACCACCACCACCACCCACCAGCAGCGCCCGTCCCAGGGAGAGGGCACCACACGCGGCCAGCAAGAGTACCCACCCTACATCCACCCCCACCCACCCACCCACCCACCCCAGGCACAGAGCACCGTGGCCGGACTAGAACCACCACTCACCCACCATCTCCACGGCACACCCAGCAACCCGGGCGCCAGCCGAGCACGGTCACCCACTCTTAAGCCCCCCCCGGCGGCCCCGGCGACACTGATTAAGCACTCTGCGCGGTCGTATGCCACAACCGTGGGGGACCAGGCCGTCGTGGGGCCCTGGGACCTGGCCCGACCCCGGGGGTCTGATGGGGGGGACTGCGGTTGTCCTGGGCCCGTGGCCTTTTCGCACGGACCCACGGTGAGCGGGGCTCGCCTGTTGCTGTCTGTGCCGGTGGTACATGGTGCTCCACGTAGATCTTTTCCCCACAACCGAGGGGGACCAGGCCGTCGTGGGGCCCTGGGACCACCACCACCACCACCACCACCACCACCACCACCACCGCTACTACAAGTGGACCTGGCCCGACCCCGGGGGTCTGATGGGGGGGCCTGCGGCGGTCCTGGGCCCGTGGCCTTTTCGCACGGACCCACGGTGAGCGGGGCTTGCCCATTGCTGTCTATGCCGGTGGTACATGGTGCTCCACGTAGATCCTTCGCCCACAACCGTGGGGGGGCAAGCCGGTGT
>JAXIVH010000115.1:225000-230000 GCA_036785325.1 Urophycis tenuis
AAGCACGAGCACACACACATGGTGAAGGGGAAGGTAGCAAGGATAGTGAATCACGGGGTGCACAGGGTGAAATGTATGGTGAGGATTTAACTGTGGACGTGGAAGTGGATGGGAAAGAGAACATAACGATGATGGATTTGCTGAGGGAAGTGAGGAAGGAGTGTGGAGTTGTCATGGGATGTAGGGTCAAGGGAGAAAGGAGCTATGAAGTCACCATGAAAGACGAGGAAGGAAGGAATAAATTGATGGACGGGATAAGAGTGAAAGGGGCATTAGTTCATGTGAGACGGATCATAAACAATGAGATGGTGGTGTCCTTCATTAACCTCCCGGTGTATATGAAGGACACGAAGATTGTGGAGAAACTTGTGGAGTGGGGGGTGAAGCCCATATCTGGAATAAAGAGGCGTATGTGGCCTGGAACGGAGATTGCAGATGGAACGCGGTACCTGAAGGTGCGATTCAACGAGGAAGTGAAATCGCTGCCGTATTCAACCAGGTTTGCGACGCTGAGAGGAGCGGAGTACTTCCGCGTGATCCACGATAGACAAGTGAGGGTCTGCAGGCTGTGCATAAAGCCGGGCCACATTTTCAGAGAGTGCCCGGAGTTTAAATGCTACAGGTGCAAGCAGACTGGACACTATGCACGAGAGTGTGAGGGGAGGAGGGAGGAGGAGACTACGGTGGACAGGAGAGACGCGGAGCCAGAGGTGGAGACCAGACGGGAGGACGAAGAGGAGGCGAGCGACGTGGAGGAGGAGGGCGAGGACGGAGACGACAGGAGAGCTAGCGGGGGAGGAGGACAAGGAGAGGAGGAAGAGACAACACCAGACGTGATGATCGTGGAGGAGACGCAGCTGACGATGGAGGGAGAGGAGAGGAGAGAAAGGGACGGAGAGCGAGGAGGAGGAAAGACGGAGATCGCAAGAGAGGAGAGACGAGAGGACGACGGAGGCGGAATGAGGAAGAGGCCGGAGGAGGAGATGATCGAGCGAAGGACGAGCAGCAGAGACAGGAGACAGGAGGACAGCGATGATCTGTCTGACATGGACACCTCTACGGCCCAGAGGGTAAGAGTCAAAAGAAAGGCAGCCATAGCTGCAGGAATGGCAAAAACTCGGACGGAAAGAATGAAAGGACTAAGGTCAGGAATGAGTGATAAAAACTGATAAATGAATTGTTTATTTTTTATTTTTGCTCTCATGGTCACTGTTACCTCAATAAATGTCAACGGGTTGAGGAATATGACTAAACTAAAGGACGTAATGTACAGATATAGAAGTGATATTATATGCATTCAGGAAACAAATTGGGATAGTGAAAAAATTACGGAAGCCAAAAAAGAGTGGAAAGGAGAGATATATTACAGCAATGGGGAAGTGAATGCAAGGGGGGTAGCAATACTAGTAAAAGAAGACAGAGTAGAAGAGATAGAGGTAAAGTATAGAGATAACATAGGGAGGATAATAGTTATAGAATTCAAATACAAAAAGGTAAGGTTTAGATTGATAAATGTGTACGTACCAAACATAGAGAAAGATAAAAGGAATACATTAGAGGAATTAAAGGGATTAATAAATAGGGATAGTATAGTGGCAGGGGACTTTAACATAAAATGTAGTAGGTTAGATATAGGGAAAGAGGTTGAATTTAGGCAGGAAGGATCAAGTAGGGAATTGATAAATATAATGGGGGAAAAAAATGTATTAGATGTATGGAGAAATGAAAATCCTGGGAAAAGAGAGTACACGAGGAGACAAATAAAGGGGGGAAAATTGAAACAGAGTAGAATAGACTTAGTATTAGTGAACGAGAGTAAGAGTAGATACATAGAAGACATAAAACATCAGGGAAATAGCTTTAGTGACCATGATGGAGTAAGATTTAGAATTAGGATAGGGAAAGAGGAAGTGGGGGGAGGGGTATGGATTATGAATGCAGGATACATAGAAGAAGAAGGATATAAAAGACAGATGAAGGAAGTGTTGGAAGAAGAAGACAAGAATAGAGAGGAAAATGTAGAGAATGGGAAAATAGGAGAGAGATGGGAGAAGATAAAGGATAAAATAAAGGATATTAGTATTAAATATAGCAAAGAAAGAAAGATCAAAAGGACAAAGGAAGAGAATAGACTGAGAGAAAGAATGAGAGTAGAACTAAAAAGAACAGAAGAAGAAGAAGGATATAACATAGAAAATTATATCAAAATAAAAATGGAGATAGAACAGTATGAAAAAGAAAAATGTAGAGGGGCGATCCTAAGGGCAAAGGCAAAATATGTATTGGAAGGAGAGAGAAGCACAAAATATTTCCTGGGACTAGAAAGAGGAAAACAAAGGAGAACATACATACATGAGGTGCAGAAAAAAGATGGGGAGGTAACAGAAGACTATGTAGAAGTATTAGAAACAGTGCAAGAGTTTTATGGAGAACTATATAAGGGAGGGGGAGTAGATGAAGAAGTAATGGAAAGAATACTAGACAGCGTAGGAAACAAACTGAGTGAGGAAGATAGAATTTATTGTGAGGGAGAAATTAAGGAAAGGGAAGTGAGGGAGGCAATTGAGGGTTTGAATAGTGGGAAGAGTCCCGGGAGTGATGGAATCGTGGGAGAGTGGTATAAAGTATATAAAAATGAAATAGTGCCGATATTAGTGGAGGTATATGGAGAGATAGAAAGAACAGGGAGAGTTCAGGAGAGAATGACTGAGGGGATAATAACCATCATACACAAGAAAGGGAATAAAGCTGACTTGAAAAACTATAGGCCTATAAGTCTTCTGAATGTGGATTATAAAATATTGATGAAAATATTAGCAAACAGAATTAAAAAAGTGATAGGAGAAATAGTGGAACCCACGCAATGCTACAGTGTACCGGGGAGGGATATAGCTGATACGATAGGGACAGTGAGGGACGTGATTGAATACATGAAGAGGGATAGAGGAGGGATAGTGATAGGGATAGATTGGTGCAAAGCATTTGATAGAGTAGAGCATAGGTTCCTATTTAGAACATTGGAGAGGTTTGGGTTTGGGGAGAGACTAGTGGGATGGGTAGAAAGAATGTATAGGGGGGCTAAAAGCTGTATAAAATTAAATGGTGTGGTGACGGATAAATTCACAATAGAAAGATCAATAAGACAGGGGTGTCCATTGTCGGCATTACTGTATGCAATTTCAGTAGAACCCCTGGCACTGATTATAAAGAAGGACAAAGGAGTAGAAGGGATAGAGTTGCCATATGGAGGGAAATGTGTTGTGAACCAATACGCGGACGACACAACAATAACAGTGAGAGACGGGAGTAGTGCGAAGAGGGTAATAGAATTGGTTGAGGAATACGGGAAGGCATCAGGAGCGAGGATAAACAAGGGAAAATCGGAGATAATGTATATAGGTAAGATAGACAAAGTGGAGATAGGTTTAAAGGAGGAAGAGAGTTATTTAAGAGTACTGGGAGTGAATTTAGGGGTAAAAAGTAGAGAGGGAAGAGATGAGACATGGACAGGGGTGATAAACAAGATAAGAACGGTATGTACAAGGTGGAAAGGGAGAAAATTAAGGTTGAAAGGGAAAGTAGAGGTAGTTAATAGTCTTTTGATGTCAGTATGTGTGTATGTGATGAGTGTGATGGAAATGCCGCAATGGGCTTTGAATGAGTTGAACAGAATAGTAAACGAATTTATATGGGAAGGGAAAGGGGTAAAGATAGCACAGAAAACATTGGTAGGGAAAAGAGAGAAGGGAGGGTTGAAGCTCATGGATTTAGAGACAAAGAAAATAGCACTAAGGGTAAAAACTGTGCAGAAATACATGACAGGTAGGTGGGAATATGGGTGGAAGGAAATAATGAAAAAGTATATAAATGAGGTAGGAAACATTGGCGAATATGTATGGTTAATGAGATGTAAAAGAACTATGACAGAGAAAATTCCAGAATACTATAGGGAAGTTATGGAGGCATGGGGAAAACTACTACCGAAATTAAAATATGAAAGCGAAAATCTAGATACAATCATTAGCATGCCTTTATTCTTGAATGAAAAAATTAAATATAATAATGAAATAATGTATGAACCAGGACTCATGATGGGAGGGATAAGACAGATAAAAGATATAATATACGAAGTGATTCCAGGCTTCCTGAGAGAAGACTGTATTTTTGATGCAGTGAATGAGATAGATGGGATGGAGAGTGAAGTAAAAGTGAGAAAGATATATGAGAAAATAAAAGAAAGCATACCAGCAGAATGGAGGGAAAAGATAAATAAAGAATGTGTATATCAGCAGAGGGAAGGAATTCCAGAAATATATATGGAGAAGGAAGGAGAAAGGTACGGAATAAAGAAAATGACTGTTAAAAGAGTATATGGTTGGTTGATAGAGGAGGTGTTTAAAGAACCAGCGGCGGTAAAAGTGTGGGAGAAGGTGTTTGAGGACTGGGACGTGAAAGACATATGGGCCAATTGGAAAATAAAATATAATTCCATTGAATGCGACAACAACGACTACTTGATAAAACATAACAGAATATACACGAATGTGGTGCTAAATCAAATTAATAGAGAGGTGAACGTGATGTGTGATGTGTGCAACAGTGACCGTGAGAGCTTTTTACATTTTTTTTTTGGATTGTGAAGAACTGGAGGGATTCTTTGAGTTCCTGAAAAGACTGATAAAAATGAACTGGAGTGAGTTCGAGTTGGAGGAGGATTGGAGGATGATTTTGCTGTTTGGGATATGTGGGAAGGGAAGACATTATAATTTATGCAACTTCATTTTGAGTCATGCCAGAATGGCAATAGTGATCAGAAGAAATTATGCACATTTTGAAAGAAAAAAAGTAGACGTGACAGCAGTGTTCAAATCAATGATGAAAAAAGATATTAATTTAATTTGTATGTATGGAGAGGAGGGGATAAAAGAGTATTTTGTAGGAGGAACATCATTCATTAAAGAAGGAGAAGGGGGGAAAATTGTGTATATATGGTAAAGGGG